>CM031237.1:708862223-709169723 GCA_018340775.1 Taxus wallichiana var. yunnanensis | reverse complement strand
ATCCACATCACATTGCCTCTCAAAATTCTATAAATAAGAGAGCTTAGATGAGGAAAATGGTTCTATGCTTTTTATTTTTGTGTTTTGTTGGTTGATTTTGACTTGGGAGATCTTGTAAGGAGACCTTGAATATTTTTTTAGTTTGGGAAGTTGTTTTCAAGAGGATAAGATTCCCCCAAGGTAGGTTCTTAATATTCCTTGTATTTTCTTGTTGCTTGTGTAAATTATGTTGTTGTGTTGAATTCTTGTGGGCTTATGTGTAGAGAATTGGCCATTAGAAAATGGTGTGGGAGGTGGATAGTTTATGATTTTGTTAGAGGAAAAATAATTAGGAGATAGTAGGTTTTATGTGTGGTTTTATGGAGCTAAAATATGTTTTGGATTAGTCACTTTGGACTAACTTGGAGGGAGTGTGGGATGGGAAATAGGTCTCCTTATTGGATCAAATTGGTGAGCGGAACGTGGTTTGGAAGTTATAAGGATTGTTATTGGATAAAAGAGGAAAGGAGGTTTTGAGCTTATTGTCATCCCATTTGGGAGACATAAGGAGAGCATAGCCTATTTCATTCTCCATGAGAGGAATTCTTGCATCTCAAGTGTGGCTTTCTTGTGTTGTATTAAATTTGATTGTTTTTGGTTGATTTTGTTGTGCTCATTGTGGGTTAATATGTGTTATTCCTTCTTTATTGGGGCTCAGGGGTCAATGGGAAGAGTATCCATGTTTCCATTTAATTGGGTTTGGTGGTGAGTGTTGTTCCCACCTCTTTTTGGTTAAAATAAGTTTTGAATCTAATGAAGAATATATGTGTGGAAGACTTGATACTTGTGGAAGATATTGTGTATTATTTCCCCTTTGTTGTAAACAATAGTCCTATTGTAATACTCATTGTGAACCATTGTATTGTTTTATTTCTACTTGAATGTTGAAGAAAAGTTGTACAAATTGTGTATCTCGATATGTAAAGAAAGGCATTACTCTTGTTGAGATATTAAGCTCATTATAACTCTTCTTTTATCTATATAATTGTCACCAAATTGGTGTGGAAAGAGATCATTAATAGACTTGTTTAAATTACAATAGTTGTTCTTGGTTGTTGATAAGTAAGATTGCAAGGAAATGAAGAAAGGTCAAATTCTTATCTCCTTATTATTCTCAAGTTGTAATTATTTTTGAAAGATTCAAATAGAAAGGAAACTAATAGAATAAATGGAGTTGAATGTGAAAACAAAATGTTTAGATAAAGCTTGCTAAGTAATGAAGTGCTATATTTAGATTCGTACTAATGTTTTTGTTGGTTTAACCAAGTTGTTATAACACATTTAACGTTTATATGTATACCAAATATGAATTATATCCATAAATGATATATATATATATATATATATATATATATATATATATATATATATATATATATAATTAATAATAAAAACGAAATAGAAGTAAAACATAAAAAGAAATTTATGTAAATCTCACGTAGTAGTTTTAGTTATAAAAATAAAACAAAGGGGGGGCATCACAAATTCCTTGACCCCAACATGTATATATATATACACACACAATTTAATATTCAACGTTAATAAATATATTACAATTTTTTAAGTTATTAACATCAAATATTAAATTGTGTGTGTGTGTGTGTGTGTGTGTGTGTGTGTGTGTGTGTGTGTGTGTGTGTGTGTGTGTGTGTGTGTGTGTGTGTCTAAACCCTAACATATTTATTTATTTTTACCAAATACGTGTATATATGTTTGTGAAAACCCTCCTTAAGCTCCATATTTGAGCTCTAAGCTTCACCTCACCTTCAACATGCAACCTAAAGACAAAAATACCAAAAAAATGTGCAACCAAATGAAATGAGAAGTGATAAAAGAAATAGAAGATTTTAGGGTTATGAATATCCTTATGAGTTTTTAGGGATTTTTCCATCCTACGATGGAGATCATTTTAGATCAAGGGATCTCATTTAATTTAAATTTGACTTAAGTTTTATAAGGTTACACTTAAATTTTGGGAATATTAATTAATTAAATTCTTTTTAGTCTTGTGTTTAAACCTTTAAAGGCATGGGCCCATTTAATAGGATCCATGACCATATTAGCCAACTAATGGGCTTCCGTAAACATTTTATCATTTTTGAAACTATTATAATTGGTCGTGTTTAAATAAGATCTTATATTCACTTTTGGACGCTTTAATGGTAACCATAATTTTATAATATATTTAAATTAAAGCATCACAATTAAATTATCGTTGACATTTAATAATAAAAATATAATTCTAAACTGCGTAAGTGGTGTTATGCCAGCTCTACGTTTTCTTAAAGCTGAAAATATGATGCGGTCGCAATGGTGTAAACGTTAATATAGCATATCAGTGTGTAAGGATAAACAAGCTAGACAAGAGACCTTGAAATGTACTAAGTGGGAATAAAAAATTGTGTTTATCTTATCAAGAGTGCATTGTCAAAACCAGCAGTTGTCAAAGAGTATATTACATAATTTGAGTGTCTACACACTCATTAGATTTTAAATCGATGGGGATGCGGAATTAGGAATGCATTACTCCAAACTATATACAAGATATAAGGTTCCAAATCTTAGACCTATAATAAGGTAGTGACGTCTAACTAACTCCGAAAGTAATGTGATGATAGTAAGGTTGTAAATCAGATTTTACTCAAGGTAGAAAATAAGATAAGAGATCAAATATTTAATAGGTAAGAGTTGTAAGGATTATATCGTAGATCCAAGAGATCGCGCAAAGAAAGATTCATAAGGATTGAGGGTTGTGCATGATAATAAAGTAATAGCTTATAGATAAATAATGCAATAGAAATAGTATGCTACCATATCCTAATCTATTCATGACCACATAAAAAAACATCCAATTCTAAAATGAAATAAATGAATGAAAGATCTCTGGACACTCAAATTTGGTAATTTTTCATTTTAACACAGTTGGTTACAACTATACTTTTTGGCTAATACAAACACTCTCTTCTTTTCCGTACTCAATACTTATTGATATCTCTCTTCTAAATTGTTTTCTCTCACACAATGATGTGTTTTTAAATTTTGAATATGAATCCATTTAATCAATTCTTAATCTCTTTCCATAATGATGTAGCTTATAGATTTCATCCACCATCTCCTTGTTCAAAAATGTACATCAAATTTGGGATGTGGAATCTAGTCTTGTCCGACTTGTATGATCTTGGAAAAACACATCTTCCAACTTTGTTTTCAATTACATTATCTTTATTAGGTATCTTTAATTTCATGGGTCATCCTTTACATGAAAAATTACCTTCATATCCTTATATAAACAAGTTTATATCACCTCATTTATCACCTGCCAAGCATATAGAAAATCAATTGACACACTCATTACAAATACATTCAAAAGGTACCCAAGGATCTATAAATCTTCCCAAATCTTATGCACATCCATTGAGGTAACCACTACAACATTTCTGAAGAACTCAACCAAGTCAAGGAGTTCATCTTCCCTCATTTATAAGTCTTGAAAGATCTCTACTTAATGTCTTAGCAATAACACAACCATCTCAAGCATGTTCAAAGTGATTCAAGTTGTTAAATAGCTATATTCATCTAAATATCACATGTTAGGTGGAGAACTATGTGTGGTTTAAGGCCTCTTTGGAGTAGTGTCAATTTAGGTGGTGTATGGATTTCACTTCGACCCAAACACTAACCTTCTAATTTAAAGAAATTTTTATTTTTATCAGAGGACTGAGATCAAATGAATATAGCAATAACAAACAAGATTTAGTATGAAAAGTACAAGTAAGTATGAAATATAGGAGATAAGAGTGAATTATATTGTATTGGGAGATCTAGATTGATCATGAGTTGGAAATTAACTAAAACATGTTGGATTTGGATTGTGTGAGATCTCTTTGGAAAAATGATATATGGGATTTCATTGGACAAGAGCACCCATGATGAGGACATGACCCCCTAGGATCTAGTGTCTAATTTGGGTGTTAGTTTCCCTACAACATCTATACTTTTGGTCTTTTCAGGGTTTGAACTTATCTTCTTCCTTTTACCATTAGTCACATCCACTTCACTATAGGGTTCTTGTGCCACACCTATACCTATAAAACAAACCCTAACTACCTACAAAAATATCAAGCAAACATTAGATGAAATAAATAATGCATATGCTTGAGTTGAACTAACCTTGGCATTCACCCCAATGTGATTATCACCAAGATATGCACTAAATTTCAAACTATATGTAGCTCTTGTGTGTGTGTGATTGGAATCATGTCCCTTGAAGCTAGGTTTCCCTTGTTCCATTCACACCAAGATAATTGGATAAAACTAATTTTCACCTAAGATGAATGTGTGAGATGGAATTTAGAAATGTCCCTTCCTATGCAATGAATGATGTAGCCCAAATGTAGTCTTTGAATGTTGTTATTTTCCCAAGTAGTAGATAGTAAGTATTAGCCCCAAATTTCCCCCTAATAATGGTAAGTAAGTCATGTATATATATGATTCCCTTGTTTGAATTTTTCATTAACAACTAAAAATTTGACCCAAAGTGATAAAAGAGACTCTAGAAAAGATACCAAATGATGTGGTAATTCAAAATCAAGAAAAAGAGGGAAAGGATAAAAGTTCCCAGAGGGGACGATGACACTGGGTGCCCTTGTCCCTAATAGGTAGTAGTATCTGGGATGCTCATAAGATATAAATATCAATACAAAGCTAGTTCACATGTTGTCTAGTGTCCAAAAGTAAAGTGATCATTCCAGAAAAGTAAATAATAAGAGTGTGGGAAAGATAAAAGCAATGAAAGAGTAAAATAAGTGTTGTTAATATCTAGTCTTCTTGCTTAGGAATCATGCATATAATGACATACCTAGAGGCATTGATGTAAGTATAAAGTGTGTGATTTCATGACTACATTTTCCCTTAATTTATGTTAGTGAATGAATATTTGGTAGCATAAAGTAGATAAGAAGAGTATACCTTGTGAGATCCAAAGCGAGTTATAACCAAAAGCATGCCGAATGAGAAATATGATTGATATCGTGTTGAATGGAGATTGTGAAATTTGCATCGTGGAATCTATAAGAGGATAAGGATCCTAGGGTGACCTTGTGTGCATAGTATAAGTTATGTATGCATGTGTTCCTTAGATATTGTATTTTTCGGAGCATCATTATGCTTGAGATTATTCCTTGTTCCATTTTATGTGATTCCTTTTTTTTGGAGTAAGGTTAGGACTACAAAATAAAATAAGTGTATTAAATGCTCATGATGAATGAAATTTAACTTTAACTTAGTACACGTCAAAATAGAAATGTGTATTGAAAAACAAGTAAATCAAGGGGAGAATACATATGTGTACGCAAGAGAAGAGATATAATTGTTCTTGTATGTTTGTTACCTTGGAGATGGTTGGAATAGTACTAAGGATTTGGGTGTCCTATCACCAAACTTCATATTTGAGCGTCTTGCCACTAAACTTCATATTTGAGCGTCATGTTGCTAAAATTCAGATTTGAGTGTCTTGTTGCTAAACTTCATATTTGGGTGTCCTACTACCAAGGGAAGAGTATTGGGAGAGTATCAACTTTGATCTCTAACCCTTAATGCTTCCCCATAGATAAGTGACACTACAGATGGTCACAAACCTAATAAAAATGGTCACTAAGCCATATGAAGTAATTAGTTTTATTTCACAAAGTGTGTAATGTATCATTGATTTTGTTCATGTTGTTCCTCATAGTATCTTGCAATTGATCTGTGTTGCCGAAATTAGAAAATACTATCTTTGAGGACCTATTGATTCTGACTACAATTATTTCTACCCCAAGATGGGAGTGCCCAAGTGGGAGACCGACACTCATTGGTCTTATCTATGTTAGGTACTTCTGTCTGGAATGATTTCGAGCCCAATTTTTATTTTGAACCTATTTCTTAGCTTCTGTGTATCCATATTTTTCTATGTATCATTTTTTTATCTACTTTGTGAATTGTTGAGAGGGTGAAATAGTCACCTGATCATTACCCCCACTTATTTGGTGTGCATGAGATGGAAAAAGGAGAGCATGGCCTAAATGAGGAAAGTTGAAACTAATGTGCACATCTGAAATGGAACTCCTGCATGGGGAATAGGGAATACACATGGTAGATTCCATGGCATATGTAAACAATGTGAAAAATACTAGCCAAAATTGTTAATAAAAAACAAGTATACATGATGTAATAGAAACACGTCACAACACATAGTTGTATTAGGTAGTTTTGGGAAAATGCTATCAAGTGCAGAAATTACCTAAAACTCATACTATGGCAGGGTCTAGCAATACTTGCACCGACAATTGCAATTTCAAGATGATGAGATGTGAATAGTGAATGAGCTCTCATCCTTTCACCAAGTGAAGATAATTGTAATAAAAGACAACTAGATAAGAGATATTAGATAAATAGGATGACGAGCTGCTTGGAAAAGGCAATATCAGAAATCCAAAGTGACTTCCTTGAGGGA
The DNA here is from genome assembly GCA_018340775.1 of Taxus wallichiana var. yunnanensis. Lineage (NCBI taxonomy): Eukaryota > Viridiplantae > Streptophyta > Pinopsida > Cupressales > Taxaceae > Taxus > Taxus wallichiana. The sequence continues at coordinate 709,163,191 of CM031237.1, read as the reverse complement.
TATTATCTCATTTTAATTCAATTAAGTGAAATGATGAATATGATAAGATAAATAATGAAAATTATAATGATATAAGAAAAATAATCTATAATTCAAGATGAAAGGGAAGATCATGTTCTGCTTCATAGGTGGCCCAGCTAAAGTGGTGGTAATATGGAGGTCTTAGAAGTAGTCATACTAGTAATCTACAATTGTTTCCTATATTTTGTGGATTAATTTAATATGTTCCTTGATGTCTTCCAGGTTTGGCATGAATCTAATAGTACATAGAGTAAGCTTGTGAATGATATTAAAGCTGCTCCCACACAAAAATTTGTTGGATGATCGAGAGATCTTATATTATTGTGATTGGATGAGAATGACCTGTAACACTCATCTATAATAGAGACATGCTTGAAAACAAATAGATTACGTCCATGGATATGGATGATACTTGATATAATGTAATATTTTGACAAAGAAAGCTAAATTAATTGGAAATTGTGGGCAATTCAAGGGAATTTCTAGTGATTGAAGGGAATTATGAGAAATTCCTAACAAAATATTGATTTTCTGATAAATGATAATCGATGGAAAATAAAGATTTAAAATGATTGTTTATACTTGTTTTTATGTGTAACTAGGATATGCATAATAGTAAATGATATAAAATTACCTTTTAATATGAAAATGGTTGCACAAACACTTACTAAGGCTAATTGAGTTGGGAATCTTTGGTATATTGATTGTTTGATGATGTATAGATGCTTCAACCTGTTCAAATTGATAAGTTGTGGCTCTTTGCGCAGTAGCATAGTTTTGTTGTAGGGCTTGATGATAGATGAAATGGTAGAACTTCGTTTGCGGGATCAAAAATTTAAGAGTGAAGGTTAAAAAAGGTCCAAAAATGGTCCATGAAACAAGATTTTGAGCTCCTATTTATAATCGTGATCGATTTATTGGAATCGTTGGAAATCTAGGAAATTTGGAGGAATCTATTTGGAAGTGGTTTCAACCACTTCCAAAATGGTAATTTTGGGTATAGGGACAAAGGAAAATGGTTAGGGAAGAGGTTAGGTGAGGTTGGGAGGTTAGGATGAAAAATGGTTAAGATAGGTTAGAGATGGTTAGGAGGTTTGGATAGGTAAATACAATTTAGAGGGGGTAAAAAATGATTTTATGGGATAATTAGGATGACTTAGATAATGTTTAAAGTGATATGTTTTAATAAATTACTATGTGTATTCAAGGGGTAGACAGTGATGAAAACGTAATCTACATTTTACCCTTTTTGTTGAGTGGTTTGTGATGAAAAACTGCTATAAAAATGATTTAAGATGGTTTAATTTGTGTTTAGAAGGGTGATTCCCCTCAAAATTGAGGTGATTGTGATGAAGTGAAAATTATCACCAGTTTGATTTAGTTGATTGGATGAAATAGGTTTGTTTTTTCATGCATGTTTCCTTAGAGTTGCCTTAAGTTGAGGTATAGGATCAAGACCGATGTAAAATGCACTCCCATGGAATAAAATGATAGTGGAACCATGGGGTTTATGTCCTATAGATGTATGATTTTCATGAAATGAATATGGATGCAAAGGTGGTATTTTGAGACCAGAAGCTAAGTGATAAGGGAACCAATGGGTTCATTTCCTATAGACATATGACTTACTAGTGCTAAGATTGTAAAACAAATATGAGATGGATTTTGATAGAGGCAAGTTTTTGAATTATTGTGCTATATAATCAAGGTAGTATTTGATTTGATTGATTGGTTTATTGATGTTGCAAAGGGTTTTACCCCTTAAAAGGAGGCACATGTTGGACAAATGTGCTATTTTGATGAATATGATAGTTTTCAAATGACTTGGATGTTTTAAAGGTATGTTTTGATAATTTAAAGAAAATCACAATTTTTTTAAGGAAATCATTGGTGATTGAAGGAATCATCAGTGATTCCAGGGAGGGAAAATTTACACCCTATAAATAGTCAATTTTACCATTGTAAATTCATTTTTACCATGCACTTTGAGAGATTTAGAGCTTTGGTTTTGTGAGTTTTGAGTGAAAATTTACAAATAGAGGGTTTAGAGGATCACAGAAGGTAGAGGAGGTATTTCAATGATGTATTTGATCTTGGTAGGGTCTACTTCAATGCCCCAAATAAAAATGATGAACCCTAAGAGTTTTCTAGTGAGAACACCAAATACACACTTAGTGGGGTTGAGGTGAAGAAATTACTAGATAAGATGAGCGAAGATTGTGTCTAGGAAAATGAGATGATCCATGTGTTTCTTTGATTTTCCTAAGAGGTCATCAACGTAGTATTTTATGGTTTTATGGATAAGATCATGGAAAATGTATGTCATTGCATGTTGATAAGTGGCCCCCATGTTTTTAAGTCCAAAGGGAATTACTCGATAACATAAAGTCCCCAAGGAGTGATGAAGGATGTTTTGTGTTGGTCATCTGTGGCGATGAGAATTTGATTGTAGCCAAATAATCCATCCATAAGGGAGAGAATTTCATGGCCAATGGTTAGATTGACAAGCTGATTAATGTTAGGGAGGGGAAAATTATCTTTGGGACAAGAAATGTTGATGTCTCGGAAGTTGGTACAAATGCACAATTTTCCTGAGGCTTTGGTTATAGGCACAATATTAGAGACCCATTATGGATAGTAAATGGGTATGATGAAATTAACAGAGAGAAGATGTTGTAACTCTTCTTTGATGAGAAGATCTATGCGAGGGTGCATCCTACGTAGCTTTTATTTAACAAGCTTAGCATTGGGATAGGTGACGATATTGTGAACAACGATGTTAGGGTCGATACCCGACATGTATGATGTTGTTATATGATTATGCAAAGGCTTGACTATGTTTAGAGAGGAAGGTGGTGAAGTCCTTTAATTCTTATGAATCTAAAGATTGATCAACTTTGACTATATGAGGATCATATGGAGTTCCTATATTAACGTTGACATTGGATTCATTGAGAAGTGTTGATGTGTCAAGTGGAAGAGTTTTTGAAGGTAATGGTCCTTTGTCCCCATATAAGAGAGGATGGATTGGTCATCATGGAATTAAAAATGTCAATGGTAGGGGAATCCTCTTCTATCATTTCAAGTAAAATGAGAGGAAGGGTTTCAATACCATGGTTAGTTTTATAAGTAAGTGGTCCTAAAGTGATAGTGTTGACTAAAAAAATTTAGATGGGATTGAAACAATGTCATATGTGTCCATGGTATTGTCATGTGTAGATGGGGAAGACTATTCTCGTTCTATTATGGATCCAGATGTGGTGTTTGTGGAGTGTTTAGAGGTTGGTTTTTCAAAACCTAACCTATATTTTTCATGAGGTTTGTGGGAATGATCAAGGATTAAGTTATGGATGCCTTGTTCATAACGTCCGAGTCCAAATCCCTTCTAAGCACAATGATGGAGGTACATTTGTGTGAATACTTGGTTATATAAGAATTTGAAATCTGATATGAATGGTTTGACATGGCATTGATTAGTAGGACATGGAGAAGTGATCCAAAAATTGACCAAAAATTTTCCCTCAATCACGGACCCCTATAGGAATTAAATTATTTTCCAAACTTACCCCATTAAAATCAACTTAAAAAATGTAATAATTCAAGTACACTGCACACATGTTGATAATGAGTTCAAAAAAATGCCTACGTCTCGGGTTCCTTAATAGAACCGATATATTATCAACTTCAAATGATTGTAATAAATAATACAATCTAAGCATGATAATACTAAATACATAAGAACAAGAATCTTTATACCAAGTAGCGACCCCAACTGATAGATTCAATCCAATATTCTCCTTCAGGCACGATGTCCTTTGGTTTGTCGATTGGTCTTCCGGATGGCTCCCAGTCGATTCTCCAGGCTCTGCATTCTGAAGTGTGGCTCAAATGTGGCCTATTGGGTAGTTTTGTAATAACTCCCAATTACAATTTTGCCTATTAAAATAGGTCTTATTTTCTCTCCATATTTCCTATATTAAAATAGGTTGTACATCTCCATAATGTCGCCATGATCGCCATCGAACTTCACAGTTGTCCTTCTTGGCTCGGGCTTAGAGTATGTCTTCTCGGAGGGAATTCAGAGCTACAAAATAATATTTCACCTATTAAAAATAATAGGAATTAAAAATAATAATAATTCCTATAATGATAGGGCTTACATATTTACATGCCTATAATAATAGGCCTTAGCTCCAAATGTGCCTATAATAATATAGGACTTATTTTCTCACAAATGTGGGCCTTCACATTTTATTATGGCCACACATTATAACACCACCATATTTTCCTATTAAAATAATAATAATAGGACTTATAAATATTTCTCCAAAATATTCTCCCCCTCCTTTGAGCTCCAAGAAAATAGCTTAGAGTTGTGTGTGTTTACAATGTACCCGGGTCCCCTATTTATATTGATTAGGAGCCTAAAATATAAGGATATTTGATAATATCCATGGCTTATTTTTAAAAATATCCCATAATAATCCTCAACGGATTAGGCTTAGCCAAATTATCCATGGCATAAGAATAATTTAGCCACCAAATATTTAATCCACTTCAAATAATAGCCTTAATAGGCTTTGAGCGGGTTATAAGGGATTAATTCTTTTTTAAGCTTTTAAATAAGCTTAAGCCATATTTTTTTAAAAATCCAACCCCATAATAATATCCACTCTTCACATGGATGGAGCAGATTTATGTGGGAAAAAATCCCACATTATATGCAATCCTTTTTAATAGGCTTTATCCACCAAAATTTATTCTCACGTGGACTTTTCCTCTCTTTTTTATAAAAGATTATAAAACCTTTTATAAACCCACCTTTAATGCCACATGTATAAATAATAAATCCACGTGGTCACATGTAGATTTTCCATGTGTCAAATGTAGCTGTGTAGCTATGCCACATGTCACCATGTCATTTGTCCATTTGGCGTATCCTTCGGTTGTTGACTACCAATTAACCAAACTTTGACCGATCATAACTTTCACATACGGACTCAGATTTGGTCCGTTCAAAATGCATTGGAAAGGTATTGGAAAGCTATACACAATGGTACTAACATTAGATTATTTAAAAATCATCTATTTTCCATTGAACAATGTTGACCAAATGTTGACCAAACTTTGACTAGCCACCAGATGTGCATACATACTCCATTTTGACATTCAAATAGTCGACGGAAAGTTCTCTGAAGTCATATTATACACTGTAGTGATCCTAGGAGATTTAGGGAACTTATTTCCTCCGTAATGTCCTACGGATCAAGAAGGGAAATAGATACCTATGTATATGATTTTGGTATTGAGATATGGTGGAATGAAGGAGATAACATATTCAACATTAGGTTCATACATGGGATATTTTTTGTGTATTCCATATGTATTTAGTGTAGGAAGATAATTAAGTGTAAGGAGGAAATACTCCCTAGTGAAAGGCGTTGCATAACATAGTTGAAGGAAGTTTCATCATGAAACTTTAATGATGGGACATACCAACTGCTAGATGCTTTATTAGAGGATCCCAAATTCATTTTGGGGACAAGCATGCCATTTATTCGGTATGTCATGTGACATGTTTTGAAAGGGTTTGGATCTACACGGATAGTAAAAGTCTTACCCTCATGTTTGTATTTGAGACAACGATGAAGAGTAGATGGGATATAACACATATCACGTATCGAGGGTGGAACTAATAACATGTTATATTGAAATTAAATTTATACTAGATAGAAGAGTTCATGGAGGGTTTTAATGCTGACCTTGATTGGTAAGATGACTATGCCCAATGTGGGAGAAACAATGCCATTGAAATCTTGTAGTACTATAGGAGACCAGGTGACAATGGTGTTGGGTAGTTAAATTTGATCAAAGGCATGTGATGATATGATGTTAATGTTGGTGCCATTATTGATCATGAATCTCTTAACAAGAGTATCATTGATTTGGGTGGTGATGAATAATGGATGGTTGTGGTCCTCTAGTTTTAATTATGGAATTTTAGAGCTATCAAAAGAGATGGTAGTGGACATTACGAGTGTATTGACTAAGTTTGTGAATAGATCCGGATCATCTAAGGGCATTGATATAGATTAGAGTGCTTTGATCATAGATTTTTGATGCTGTGGTGAGGTTTGCACAAGCTCATAAAGGGACATCTTTACTAGAGCTTGATGAAGTTTTTTGATAATGGTATTTTACATAGAAGTGGTGGATTGAGTATGTGGAGCGGAAAGGATGGATACCTTAGCCATAGAAGGAGGTTTTAAATCATACAACTCAAGAGTGAATGGGAAGGAGACCTTGAAATTTATTTGATTTGGAGTCTTGGGGTCATGGGTATGAGTTCTAGTGGTGATACGTACTACGTCAATTTGATGAAGAGGGGATTTCTAGAAGAGTCTCGATTTCAAAGTAGATGTAGATGCTGGTTTTGATGCAATAGTATTAGATGTATGATGGGTTGTTTTTGATAGTTCTAGATCTATAGGGAGAAGGCCTTTGTTATCAAGGCTTCGAATGTCGAGCATAAAGGGATTTACAAATCCTTTGTGGAATTTCCGATGTGTGATGGTAATCATAAAATTAATTTAAATTATACCATGAGGGTTTCCACCCTCGAGAGATAGATGACTTAAGAGGAGGTAAAGTGATGATGGACCATTGGATGATCCTTTCAAGGATTACTACATAATGTCCTTTTGAATATGAGTTCGAGGGAAATGGTGATTATTTTAACAATGTGTGTATTGAAGGGATTTATTTCTGTGTGAAATTTTTACATGAAAACTAGGGAATGATCTTAGAATATATGATGGTGACTGAAAATTTCAATGAGGGGTGTGGCCCTAAGATAGAAGTTGTGGATTTTGGAATTTTTGTTGAAGAATTTGGATGATCACGTGATATGATTGTCACTTTCTTGGACAAAGGGATGTGTGGTCGTATAATTTTTTTTTTTAATAGTATGATGCACTTCATGTTGAGTGACATGGCCATTGTAAGAGATTTTCACATATTGTAAGATAGGTTTCTTTTTGAGGTTTGTGAAGAGCTTGTAGATGGATTTGAAGAGGATGAGATAGATAGAATGGTGCTTTCGTGATGGGAGCACTAGATACTAATGGTGTAGATGACTTGATATTTGATTGTGTTGATGGTGTGATGAGAGTGGATGACATTAGATTGTGGTTGACTGGTGGATGGGGCATGGTTTGGAAAGGGCTATTTAAAAACATCCAAATTCTGATTTGAAGGCACATTTGGGTTATCTAGTTGCAACTCACCTTTGTTGATAAGGTCCTAAAGGACATTTTTGAATGAATGAAACCTTTCAATGTCATGGCCTTTGACCCTATGTTATTTACAAGTAATCATTCTCTCGATACTGAGAGGGTTATGAAATAGACGTGTCAATGGGGTGGATGGGAGGAAGGGTGATCATACATGTAGCTAAGATTTTATCAAAGATTGCGATGTAAGATTCACCGATAAGCGTATAATTGTGTTGAGGATGGGTGTGTATGGAGGTGAACATTATTTAGAAGCGGTCTTTACAACTACTATGTGTGTTGATGTCTCAGATTTGTCATGACTAGATGATGGTTTAAATGAAGAATCAAACTTAGGCTTCTTTGATCGAGTTTGACCCTACCATCTTTGAGAGCACAAAGTTTGAGTTTGTGAGCCATAGTGAAGGCTTCATCAAATGTTTGAAAGGACTAGATTTTTAATGTGGATGATATATGCTTGGCACATGAGTAAGAAAATAACTCAATTAGTTCAATTTTGTGGGAGGGAAAAGGATAACTAATTAATAATGCCCCTCTAGTGGGTGATGAAATATGTGATAGACTCATCTTCAAATTGCTTGATGGCATATAGATCGGTGATAGTGACTTTACAAGTGATGCTAATCAAGAATTTTATAAAAATATTTGCGCGAGATGTGCGAATGAGAAGATTGAGTACTGGGGAATAATATTATACCAATATAAGGCATGTACAACTAAAGCATGGGGAATGTTATGAGCATAATGTCCTAGTCGTGTTCAATGATATAACAAGAAGGCCCAAATATGTTGTTGAGGGTCTTATTTTCTATAGAATTTAAGGAAATTAGGAAGTTCCCAAAGTTGGGGATAGGATTTATATGGTACAGATGGATGGATGAGTTCATTGTAGATCTGTTCATAAGATAGAGTTTTCTTGGGACCCTTATAGTCATCCTCAAGGCTGGAGATCTTATTCATCAATACCTGCAAGGGATTGTTTTGTAATGATTGTTGTTGGGGATTAAATGACAAAGGACCTAGTTGATTGTATGTAGGTGGATTTGGTTGCTGGTATGGATGGTATGAAAAAGGGATATTATGTTGGAAAGGGGTGTTCATAGGAACACTATATGTAGGTTGCGAGACTATGGGTTGTGAAGATTGGATGTATTGATATTGGATAGGCATGGATGTATTTAAAAGGGGTTGTGAGTCTTTGGGGTATATGTTGGAAGGGGATTGAAGTGTGGATGAAAGGTTGAGATTGTTGAGGTATGTGCTGGAAGGGAATAGAAGTGTGGATAAGAGGCTGAGATTGTTGAGGTGTGTGCTTTGAGATAATATTTGTGAAACAAGGGTGGTTGATGAGTGATGTGAAGAGGGGTGGACACTAGATATGGAACTCGTATTAATGAGTGGTGTTGATGTTGGGATAGACATGAATACATTTTGAATAGATGATGTGGGTTGTTGAGATGGGATAGGTTGGGACATGCTAAATGGGATGGCTACTAAACTTACAAGAGGTGTTTGGATAGTGGAGGAGACTAAAGGAATAGATGTGGATGAGGATGCATTGGTGTTGTTTTGGGATGAGGAAGATCCAGATGAGGGATTTGGTGAGGATGATGATTGTTGATTAGTTATGTCTTGTGAGGAAACAATGTTGAGGTCAAAAGTGATGATGGGGACAAAGACGTGGGATTAGATGTTTCTGATTCACTGGTGGAGGGATAAGGATGGACTTATTGGATGACCGGATCATGGTTAGGATCAATAAGATGGGAAAATTTGTAATTAGTGCTAGTGATAGGGTCATTGTTTAGGTGTATATTTCTGAAGAAGGACACCCTAGGAAGCTAGGTAAGTGTTAAGGGCAATGGGGTTTGAATCTAGGATCTCAGTGAAGATTGGATCCCCATTATTGAAGAAATGAGGACTAGGTGGATCAAGAATTTATGATGTGGTGGATTGACTACTAGGAGAGTGTGGGGTTCTTAATCATCTTTTGATGGTGATCGATGTTGATTCACAATACAAGGAATGTCATCAAGGTGAGAATGGATGTTTTCTAAGGAATGTTGTAAATGCTCAACCATGTTTTCAGAGTTTTGTTAATGGGATTGTTGTCGAGTTAAGACCATGAAAACAAACAATCACTAAAAGAGAAAGAAAAAGAATCTAGAGAGTTGATTACAATCAAGCAAGCAAGTCACACAAGAGAATTTTTTTATCTTGATTAAGTTTGAAAAGGTGAAATGTGAAAAATGGTTTATGAGGTCCTAGGAAATGGAAATGTAGCTTGTTTTAGGTGATGTTAAAGTTTGAAGTCCTCAATATACCTGAAGGTACGTGAGGCCCGAACATATTTTGGTGTCGGTGCGAGGTGTGGTATTGGGGCTTACTCCCTCACTTCATGGTCTCGCTGCGATAAGAATGTCAAGTGCTAAGCCGATATAACTCTCACCAGATTATTTATACTTGTCTAGAACATCAAGTCGGATTATCCTCTTGGTGATGAAATCCAAGTAGTTCTACCTAGGTAGGAATGTTTTGATGTAGATTATGTTTAATGTGATTTGGTTGTGTATGAGGGCAGTTAAGTGATGAGGACAAACAGAAAAATGCAATGCTAAACACAAACATACCTATGGTTACTTTTTTATTTTTTAATTTTTTTTAAGTTTTTAATTTTATCTCAACTGCAACTCAAAGAAAGGAACTCTAGAGAAGGAAACCTGTAATGGTTAGATAAAGACAAGGAGTAGAAAAGAAAAGAAAATCCGAAGGAAAAATGAATGAGTAATAAGGAAAAATCCACGAGAGATCGTTGGTGATTTCCAAGAATCGTGGTTGGTTCTCCAAAATCATTGACGATTTACCATAATTTTTAACAATTACATAACAAAGAACCTAGGAATGATTATAAATTAATTTAATGGAAAGAAAGGGAACAAGGTCCCACCGAGCGTGCTAGGAATGTATTAGGTAGTTTTTAGGTAGACACTATCAAGTGCATAAAGTATAAAATATGTTAGGGTTTAGTGATACTTGTCTTTGATAGTCACAATGTCGGGATAATGATATGTGAATAGTGAATGAGCGCTCCTCCTTTCGCCAAGTGAAGATACCTACAAGAAAAGACAACTAGACAAGAGATATTAGATAAATAGGATGACAAGTTTCTCAGAAAAGGTCGATCCCAAGAATCAAAGGGACTTCCTTGAAGGATGTCATCTCATTTTGATACAATTAAGTAAATTGATGAATATGATAAGATAATTAATGAAATTGATAAGGATAAAAGAAAAAGAAGATAGAATTTAAGATGAAAGGGAATATTCTATTCTACTTTATAGGTGGCCTAGGCTAGAGTACCGGTAATTTGAAGGTCTTAAAAGTAGTCATACTAGTAATCCGTAGTTGTTTGTTGGATTTTGTGGAGGAATGCAATATGTTCCTCAATGTCTTCCGGGGTCAGTGCTAATCGGAAAGCACATAGAGTAAGCTCGTGAAGGATATCAAATTTCTCCCACACAAAGGGTTGGTGGATGATCAAGAGATCATAGATACTCATGATTGGATGTGAGTGACCTATAATAGTCATCTACATTAGGGACATTCTTGCAAACAAACAAATTAAGTCCATAGATATGGATGATGCCCAATAGAATGTAATAATTTTACAAACAAACTAAATTAATCAGAAATCACAGGTGATTCAAGGGAATCACTTGTGATTAAAGGGAATCATGGGAAATTCCTGTAAAAAATATTGATTTTCCTGATAAACAATAAACTAATGAAAAATAGAGATTTAAAATGATTGTTTGTACATGTTTTGATTTTGCAACTAGGATATGGATAATAATAAAGAGATAGAAGATTACTTTTAAATATAAAAATGGATGCAAAAATGCTTATGAAGGTTGATTGAGTTGGGGATGCTCGTATATTGATTATCTGATGATGTATAGATGCTTCAACTATTCAAACTGATAAGTTGTGGCTTGTTGGCGTATAAGAGTTTTATTGTAGGGTTTGGTGATAGCTGAAATGGAAAAATTTTATTTGCAAGATCGAAAATTCGAGAGTCAAGATCGAAAAAAGGTCCAAAAAGGGTCCTTGAAATAATATTTTGAGATCCCATTTATAATCATGGGTGATTTGTTGGAATCATTGGAGATCCATGAAATTTGAAGGAATTCATTTGGAAGTGATTTCAACCACTTCCAAAATGGGAATTTGAGTATAGGGATGAGGAAAATGGTTAGGGAAGAGGTTAGGCGAGGTTGGGAGGTTAGGATGAAAAGGGTTAGGATAAGTTAGAGATGGTTAGGATGTTTGGATAGGTAAATAAGGTTTACGGGGGTAAAGAATGATTTTATAGGATGAGTAGGATGATTTAGATAATGTTTAAAGTGATGGGTTTTTAGTAAATTAATGTGTGTATGCGGGGGATACACGAGTGATGAAAACACTGGTGACTACATCATTAGCATTGCAAAAGACACAATGAGTAGCTATTTTAATACATGAGACACTACTTAGGATATCAAAAGACAATAAAAGTCTTTAATGTGATACAAAAAATTAAGAAATGAACATAGGTCATATCCCACAAAAAATGGTAATCAAGACATGAGCAAAGAAAACAAGATATAAGAAAATCATAGAACCATGATTAGAAGTATGCTGCAATAAAATGCTACATATGAAGCACTCGTTAGCATGTTAGAAATATTGATAGTATGCCACAATGTATACAACAGAAAATAGGAATGAAAGTAGTAGATATTTGCAATGATATAACATGAATATAGGAAAATAGGAAAGGTAGATGCCCCAAGAGCCTTAGTGGGACTAGTATGTTATAGTGTCAAGCATCATACATCATGTATAAAATTGTAAGTGATTTGCATTCACCTCAAACAACACCATGTAATTGTTCATGTGTGTATGGAAAATGTTAGCATAATTTAGCATAGGCATATTTATTGCATTTTATTGCATTGTCTTTTATTTAATAATGTGCAACATGTGCACTCTAGTCTAGTGACTTGCATTCAATATTGTTATGTTGGATAACATTCAATATTGGTATTAGTAATAATTACATGTGCATGTGAGATGGGTCTTATCATCTCGTAGTTGGTGTCTGCTAGGGTGTCATGTCTATCCATATGAGGCTGTCTAATATCTATAAATATTATAGCTCTTGCATTGTAATGTAATCTGATTTCATGATCAATAATATTTGTGAGGCTTAGTCCCTCTTTGGTCATTACAATCTTATTCTATTCTATCATTTGGTATCTGCTATACCATTATTAGAAAAATGATAAAGCATACTATGAACCCAAGTAATATGATAAGTAATGTGCAACATAGAATAGAATGAGCAAGCAAGGATACATCCAATCAAGATCTAAGCTAGTATTTTTGAATTGTTTGTAAATATGTGAACATGAAACAAAACAATATGAAGACACGAGAAATGTTTCCCCTCGGTCTATGTGTGAAAATTGAGGTCCGTGTAAGTAAATACACCACGAACAATCATGTTTGGACCTAGAAAAAGATTGTGTCATCGGGTATCAAGGGGGATAGTATGCCCTCAGGTGTGAATGCCATGGTGATCTATCCAATTAGATATAATATAATGATTTCAAAAAAATGAGAAGAAAACCCTATGGAGTCTAAGATCCCAAATGTATGAGGAGTAAGTATAATTATATAAACAATAAGATTGTGTCAGTAGGAGAAACTAGAATAGGTAGAACATTGGGCTTGTTGGCAATAGTGGAAAAAGTAAGTGAAAACATAAGGATCAATATGTAATTCAAGAGATCTATAACATACGTAGTGTTAGGAGGCTCATCAGTATCAACCAAAAACAATGGAGGAAGAGACACAAGACTCATCATAAGTAATATGTTTAATTTAGAAAGTTTGGAAGCATTAAAGTTATATGTAGTAGCCCCTATGATCATAGACATAAATGTGGAAAGAGGGAAATTGATTTCCCCTATGGATGCAACAAGATGAGGTGTAGCCATAGTAAATGAGTCATGTATATAAGCTTAGAAAGTGAGAGAATTAGGAATCATTATCAAATTAACACATTTTGTTCTAACTTGTGATGAGGAAGGTACAAAGAGTGATGTAATATTGGAATCAATAAACATATGATTGATTTAATCTAAATTGAATTGAACCTTTATTTTTGAGTAACTTACTGTAATAAATTATATGTAAGAAATTAAGTATAGTAATGTGCAAGCACTAAGAATTCAATAACGTAAAACACTAAGTAAGTGAAGGGATTAAGAAGACTTAGTTGATTCTGTGTGATCTAGGAGTGATCATAAATGTGCGAGAGTCTTGGACTGGTTAGAAATAATATTGGAATTGCTTGGACCGAGGGTTACGGAACTTAGGGCGTGTGCAGAAGAGAAGTGCCCACAGGAGATCGGGAGCACCATAAGCATTAGTGAATAATTTGGGTGTATGTGTCTACTCAAATTCTAGGAATTTATTCCTTATAGGGTTGGAATATCTTCTCTTTCACTCACTCTTTGTCACTCTGGTTTCATTGTTATGGTTCTGATCACACTTGTAACCTAAAAGACAAATAACTAGCTACACATGCCCACAAAACACATCAAATCTAATAAAAAATAAGTATAATGTGGATTTAGACTGACCTTGACACTTGCCGGAAAAGAGTGAGATTATGTCGAGAGTTGTACTACATCTCAAACTCCATATAGTTCTTTGTGTGTGTGTGTGTGTGTGTGTATTCGTGTCTTGTTCCTTAGGATGCCCTTGTGAAAGTTGCACGATGATATCATGCTAGATCTAGATTATCCCAAGTATGCAAAATGTGTGTGATGGAATTCTAATGAACTCCCCTCCCATACCATGTATGTAGATCAATACAATCCTTGTCCCTTATAGGAATGTGCTAGGTGTATGCCTTATAGTGTTATTCTACTGTTATCCAAAATGTGCCCCTACTCATTTTTGTGGCTAACTCCTTGTGTTCTTACCTCTCTTGTGCCTCAGTCTCCATTTTTGATTTTTAGGCACTCAAATATTTCTAAAAATGGCACCATTGGATAGAGCTCTCTCTCAGCTTTCCAGAAAGGTAAAGTTTTCCTCCTAACTCCTCATATTTTTCAAGTTATGGCTCGGCGGAGTTTTTGTGGGAAATTTTCCCTTAGGAGGCCCACGGCCAATAGGAAGCCACCACGTGGCACCTAGAGTGGTGGAGCATGGGGAAAATTTGAAATTTTTTCCAAAGACCAAACGGGTAAAAATTCAAACTTTTGCCCGCCGATCCGATTTTGGCCTGTTTTTGCCCTAAATTTTCAAATCGCCATATCTTTCGATCCAGAGCTCAGATTTTCATGTTCTTTATATCAATGGAAAGCTGGTGAAATTATCTACATGATTCTAGGGTCAATTTTGCATTTTGGTTGAGTTTAGAGAGATAAAATCAAGAAATACCTCTGGCACGTGGTAATGGCCAGAAATGACGTTTCAACAACCAGTTTTAATGCAAAATGGGTCGCATTCTTCTTCAGCATGGCCAAAAATGTCAGGGCATGGGTCTGTAAGGACACCCATGCTATTTTAATGCATCTTCATTCAATGGGGAATGGCTTCACATTTTTCCACATTTTCTCTCTCTGAGGCTCGACCCATGCATTGTAAAAGCTTGATTTGGCTCATTTTTGAGGTGGAACATTTTTTTGGATAGTAAGCTTCTTCTTTCACCTTCAACAAGTGATTTTGCAAGTATCGAGACCTTCTTCATGATTGTAATAGGTTTCTACCTCTTTGATGTTGCAAATGCAAAGATTTTGACACTTTGAAAAATGATAGTGTAGACTCGTGATCAATTTTCGAGTCCTTTGTTTATATTGTCTTGCTTCATTTCAGACCTATAATTACATCTTATCGGCTTTGTGTATGATGTTTCATGTTGCATTTATGAAATTTTGTCAATTTGCATGAACAAGAAGTGTTCACCACTCCTTTGGTGTATCACCTATTAGTTTAGTTTCAATTTTTACACTTTCTATCTCTGTCTCCTTGGAATTTAGAGTAGGATTAGGATTCAAACCTCTGCAATTGTGCAAATAACAGATCTGATCAGAGGAGTTTGAGGAACCAACCTCTAATCTGGAGATTCCTCTCTCATTTTACAAGTCCCACACTTGGAGAGAGGTTTCAATGTTGTGCAATCACACTGGATGCCTGAAACATCAACTTAGAAACCTGATTTACATCCAAGGGTGCTGCTGATTTGCAACAATAGTTTTGGCATGCCCGGTGGGACCTTAGAGGTCTCATTTTCATTGCAGCAAAGTTGATGTGCATCTGCTGCAATTTTCTTGCTTAAAAGAGCTATAAATTGCACATCTGGTGACTCCAAGGGGAAGAATCAGCTGGTTTTGGTAGTGCAGACCTAAAAACTCATGAGAAGAATCAACACAAGGTCAAGAGCTGGAGAGGAAGAGGTGTTGTTTGAATATCTGCTAGTTATCTCCAAGAATAAGGAAAAGTGGGAGGAGAATCCAAAGGTCTCCATCTCCACCAAACAGAACTCTCTCAACTCCTCACACTGGTAGGCCTTTCATTGATCAACCAGGGTTCTAAGACCAATTAGAATGGCACAAAACAACCCCTATGTCAATTTCACTTTGGTGGCGACCCACTTACTCTCAATGCACAAAATCCAATCCCGTTGCGGCATTGAAGAACATTCCATACTTCACTAGAGAAAATTAGACCTCACTGGTGATCATGTTAAGGATATTGCTAACATTTGTGTAATCCATGAGATCAATTAGATGCAAGATTCTTTGTCAAAGCTGCTAGCATCTTCATTCAAAGGAAAGCTTTGCGATGGTTCGGGAGTCTTGCCTCGGGTTCTATTCAAAATTAGAATCAGCTATGTATGGCCCTCCATGAGTAGTTTGGGGAAAAGGAGACAACTTGTCCCTTTTGGAGCAAGCGACAACTCAAAAGAGCTCCCAATGAGCGGTGACTGATTTTAATATCAGATTTCAAAGGACTTGGGAGAGAATTCCAAGTGGCGGTCAGGCCAACAACAGAAGGTGCTTTTCTTTACTATCTCAAAGCTCTAAATTCTAATATTTCTATGTTGATTCAGTCCATGGGAGGCATAACTATCCTTATGGCTTATAGCATTGCCATTAGGGCTGAAAATTGTTCGATCCAAGTTGGCAAACTAGCCCCTAGACCTCCCATGCCATTGTTTCCAAGTTTAGAGAGCCCAAACACTAATCAAGCACCTAATTTGGCTCCTTCTCCCACTCCTAGAAATCAGAGTTCAAATGAAGCTTCTACTTCATCTCCAAGTGCCCTAAATGAGCTTCAAGAAGTCATGAAGCAATTGCAAAATTTAGGTAATGAGCTGGTTACTCTCAAGAGGCAACAAGCCCAAAGTTTTAGACCTTCCTTCTAGCCTCAAGCTTAGCCTAACAGGTAGCCATATCAACCTCATAGACCACCCAATCTAACTACAAATCTAAATCAAGCAAGGCCTCCTGCCAATAGACCATTTCAGCCCTATAATCCAAATGCTATATCGCCTCTAAGGCATTGGTGCCAACACAAAACAACGTTGCTTAGGAGTATGATTGGTGTTTTCCATGCGATGAACCTCACTGACTAATCTATGTGCTTCAACGGTTCCTTGAATCAAGCATTAATGGTGGCAACTCTTTGGTGTGGAGGGTGAGGGTAGTCAAGGAAACAACCAACAACAAGAAACATTCCAGCAGACCCAATCAGCTCTAAATGACACCACACTTGTGGTGGCGAGAGGATTTTTGTGGCATAAATCAAACAGTCTCTCAAGGTGTTGCAGCCAACACAAGGTCAAAAAGAAGGAATTTGGGTGAAGAACAACCATTAGCTCCAACCAATCCACAACCTTTTATGGCTCCACAAATGGTTGGCAAACAAAATCCAGTTGTAAATGCACAAGGGCAGCCAAGAACAACTCCTAGACCAACTCAAATACCGGTTTATTCTTGCTGCCCACATGCAAGGGATGAATATGCAAACCAAGGGACAACAAAGAGATCCTTCATCACCATTTAGTATCATTGATCAGATGAAGAAGACAAATGTAAATATATCAATGTGGGAATCCCTATCTATCCCAGGCCAGAGAGATTTGCTACAAGCTGCCATGAAGGGTGGCCAACTTTGAATTAGCAAGTCCAAATGTAAGAGAAGGTGCTCACAAATGCTGCCCATCTGAAGAGAATCATGGAGGATAGCAAGGTAAAATGTTGAAGCCCCCTCCTTTTTATGTCTCATTAATCATTGGAAACCAATTGGTGCACAATTGCATGATTGATTTTGGGGCAAGTAGCTCAGTGATGCCCAAGCAAATAGCTGATCAGCTAGGACTTCAATATGAAACCATATCCAAAGGGGTAGTGCAGTTGGATGGGACAGCAGTAACAATAGTTGGGGTGATTAGAAACTTGAGTCTTACCTTGCATGCATGTCCAAATGTTGTTGTTTTACAAGATGTATCAGTTATAGACCTTCCACCACTCTTTGCCCTATGTTTGTCAAGAGATTTCTCACCAAGATTGGAGGATATTTGTCTATTGATTGGTCACACATCTTTGTTTAGAACGAGGTATGGAACCAAAGCTACAATCAGGTCTGAACCTATTGCAAACTTCCACATTGAGCCCTACACTCCAAGTCAGATCAATGCCAACTGTTCGGCATTTGATCAAGAAGATCACCCAAGCACTGATGAAGCTGACACCAAGGTTGGAAGCATCTCGATCTAACTCTTGATGAATGGGAAAACAAGGTGCATGCTTTTGATCCTTATCAAGAAGTAAAAGAATCTGAGCTAGGGGTCTATTGCATACATTAAGAAGATCAACCCATTCCTAGCATCACCAAGCTAAACCACAAGGATGACAATGAGGTATGGCATTTGTTTTTGATGGATCAAGGAGTAGACAAGGTGCGAGAGGTGGAGCTATGCTTATTTCACCTCGAGGAGTAAAGTACTATTCAACTTTTAGATTTCGGTTTGCATGCTCCAATAACACTCTTTGAATATGAAGCCTTGGTGCAAGGGATGCATTGGGCAATAAAGAGAGGAATAAAAACTTGCGCAAGTCTTTGGTGACGGTGAATTGATTGTAAACCAAGTTAAGGGGCAACATCTTTGTCAAGAATAATCTGCTCAAGTCTACAAGAACAGGTGTGGGACCTCATTGAAGATTTTGAGGGCTTTAGCATAAAATCCATTCCTAGAAAAGAAAACCAAGCTCTTGTGAGGCTTGCAGTAGTAGTTAGGGTAGCCTTTGATATTGTGGAAAGCATTCAAAAGGACAAGGTACTGACCAAACATCCATGTGATTGTGAGGCCTTGATGTCGAATAACAATGTAAGTTGTAAGTGTTTGAGAATGACTAGTGAATCATCCATTTCTTACAAGAAGAAGGCGAGTTTCTCTAAAAATCAGAAAAATTGGAACAGCAAGTATGGTGACCAAGTGGTACAGTGAGAACTAACAAGCTGCCCAAGGGACTTATCACTTTGGAGTCCATTTTCAATCCCTAATGATAGTTTAGGAAAGAGAAAGCAAACATTCGGAGTCAAGAGAGAAGATTCGAGTATCCATCTTGGTGGAAGAGAATAACAAACCATTGCAAATTGGAAAGATGACAATTGAACAAGAAAGGTATGAGTTCATACGTGTTTGTAAGAGTTCCTGATGTGTTTGCTTGGAGCTACGAAGATTTGAAAGGTTTCAATCCCAAGTTAGCTCAGCACACCATTGAGTTGGATCCAAATACTAAGCTCATTAGGCAGAAACAAAGGCCAGTCAATCCACACATAGAACCTCTCATTGGGAAGGAATTGAACAAGTTGATTGAGTCAAGAATCATATTCCCAATCAAGCATTCTAGTTGGGTTGCCAACTTAGTTCCAGTCAGAAAGAAGAGTGGAGAGATCAGATTGTGCGTTGATTTCAGAGATTTGAATAGAGCATCTCTCAAGGACCATTACCCACTTCCTTCTATGGAGCAGATTTTACAAGTTGTTGCTTTGGCTCAAAAGGTTTTCATTTCTTGATGGCTACTTAGGGTACAATCAGATTATGGTGAAGGAAGAAGATCAGTTCAAGACAACCTTCACAACCAAATGGGGAACTTATGCATACAGGAAAATGCCATTTGGGCTGTCCAACACTGGAGCTACCTTCCAAAGAGCAATGGACATGGCGTTCAAAGGTTTGATTAACAACATGGTGCTGATATATCTTGATGATATCACTATTTTTCAAAGAATGCAGCGAGACCACCTCTCTCATTTGAGACAAGTCTTCCAAAGGTGCAGGAGATTTGGAGTGTCTTTGAATCCTAAGAAGTGTATCTTCCTAGCACATGAAGGAAAGCTCCTTGGCCATATTGTCTCCAAAGAAGGATTAGTAATTGATCCAGAGAGAGTTGAAGCCATAAGAGCACTACCATTGCCAAGCCACAAGAAGGCACTTCAGAGTTTCTTGGGGAGAATAAATTTTGTTCGGAGGTTTGTCCCAGATTTTGCAGCCCTTGTCAAACCTATCACCAAGATGTTGAAGAAAAGCATGGCTTTCAAATGGACAGCAGAAGGCAAGGAGAGTTTTGAAGCAATCAAAGAAGCCATCTCTCAAGCACCAACTCTCATCAACCCGGACTTCTCCAAGGATTTCATCCTCTATGCATTTGGGGGTAATGATACCATTTCTATGCCATTTTGGTATAGCAGAACAAGGACAATGATGAGCAGCCAATTTCTTTCTTTAGCCAAAGCCTAGATGACTATGAGGTGAGATATTCTTTTATTGAGAAGCATGTACTTGCAGTAATTAGAAGCTTGAAGAAATTCAAGCATCTAGTCTCAAACAACAAGGTTCAGTTGTTGGTCTCTCATGCGGGAGTAAAGGACTTCCTCCTCAACAAGGATTTGAATGAGAAAAGTGCAGGTTGGATCACTCGTGTCATGGAGTATGACATTGAGATCAAGGTCACCAAGCTGGTAAGAGGAAAAGGATTGTGTGAGCAGGCTGTTCTGGGCAAGCAAAAAGGAGTATGCAATAAAGAAGAGGCTGTTTTGTGATTCAAGACAGCCATGTGCAAGTAGCACTCAAGAAGAGGATAATGCTGTCCCCACTCCTTGCTGGACCCAAGGTATAATGCACTTCCTAAGAACAGGCCTATGCCCTCGAGAGATGAACAAAACCCAAAAAGACACTTAGATTGCAAGCTGTCCCATATGCCATAGTAGACGGTGTTTTGTTCAAGAAAGATGTGAATGGAGTCTTCTTTGAGATGCATTAGCACAAATCAGATTCATAGGGTGTTGGAAGAGTTCCATGATGGACCAGCTAGTGGTCATTTTGCACCAAGAGTGACAACTCTAAAAATCATGAAGGCTGGTTATTATTGGCCCAAGATTTTAAGTGATTGCTTTGTGTGGATCAAAGGTGCAAGAATTGTGCATTCTTCACAGGTAAAGAGAGGCTTGCTGCCCTTCCATTGCATCCAATTTCAGTTGACCAGCCATTCATGCAATGGGGTTTGGACTTCATTAGAGTCATTAATCCCAATTCAAGCCAAGGGCATAAGTGGATTTTGACAGCCACAGACTACTTCACCAAGTGGACTGAAGTCAGTAGCACTCAAGGAAGCAAATGAGTCTAGCATCTTAGACTTTTATGAGGGGATAGTAACTAGATTTGGCATACCTGCTACAATAATCTCAGATAATGCATTAGCATTCATTGGATCCAAGGTGACTGAGTGGGCTGTCAAGAATGGGATCTACCTAAGTACTTCATCAAACTACTACCCTTAGGGTAATGGCCAGGCTGAATCTACAAACAAGAACTTGTTGAGGATCATTAGGAGGACTCTTGATGAGAATCAGAGGTCTTGGCATACCAAACTGAAATCAGCCTTATGGGCTGATAGGATAACTCCCAAGAGATCCATAGGTAACTCTCCATTCAGGCTTGTTTATGGAAGAGAGGAAATCTTGCCCATGTCACTTGAGTTGCCAACATTGGAACTCATGAAGTAGTTAGAGTTGCTAGAGTTTGGGCCCATGGAGGTGAGATATGCAGAGTTGATGGAGCTCAAGAGATCAGAGATCAGGCATCCCAAGCAATGGAGAAGGATCAAGCTTTGATCAAGAAGACCTTTGATAGGAAGGCCAAGAGTAGATCTTTCCAAGTTGGAGATCTAGTGTTAAAATGGGATGCAGATAGAGCAAAAACCGGGAAGGCATTCAAAATTTGATGCCATTTGGAGTGGCCCATACATGGTCACAAAGTGTAAGGACAACAATGCCTTCCGATTATCTTCATTGGATGGCGAAGAGCGTAGATTCAGTCAATGGAATCTATCTAAAGCATTGCTACTAAAGGAAATTGTCCACCTTGTAAATATTAGCTTAGGTTTTCATTCCTCTAAGTGCTTGTGCATATTGTTTTGCTATAGGTTGTTTTTCTTTCCCTAAGTGCTTTGGCACAAGCTTGTTGTCCCTGGAGATGTTTTGTAGTCCTTGCTTCCATCAGGTGATATTCCATCTTCCTCCTTGCAACATTCTAAGTCAGTTGGGGTTCTGAACAGAAAATTTTATGACTCCATGCCCAATGGGCTGCTTCAGGAAACTGGTATCTTCATCTAGTAGGTAGATGACCCCTCTGAGTCACCAAAATTGTTATCCAAAATGTGCCCCTGCTCATTTTTGTGGCTAACTCCTTGTGTTCTTACCTCTCTTGTGCCTCAGTCTCCATTTTTGATTTTTAGGCACTCAAATCTTTCTAAAAATGGCACCATTGGATAGAGCTCTCTCAGCTTTCCAGAAAGGTAAAGTTTTCCTCCTAACTCCTCATATTTTTCAAGTTATGGAAGTTTTTGTGGGAAATTTTCCCTTAGGAGGCCCATGGCCAATAGGAAGCCACCACGTGGCACCTAGAGTGGTGGAGCACGGGGAAAATTTGAAATTTTTTTCCAAAGACCAAACGGGTAAAAATTCAAACTTTTGCCCGCCGATCCGATTTTGGCCTATTTTTGCCCTAAATTTTCAAATCGCCATATCTTTCGATCCAGAGCTCAGATTTTCATGTTCTTTATATCAATGGAAAGATGGTGAAATTCTCTACATGATTCTGGGGTCAATTTTTCATTTTGGTTGAGTTTGGAGAGAGAAAATCAAGAAATGCCTCTGGCACATGGTAATGGCCAGAAATGACGTTTCAACAACCAGTTTTAATGCAAAATGGGTCGCATTCTTCTTCAGCATGGCCAAAAATGTCAGGGCATGGGTCTGTAAGGACACCCATGCTATTTTAATGCATCTTCATTCAATGGGGAATGGCTTCCATGTTTTTACATGTTTTCTCTCTCCTGGGCTCGACCCATGCATTGTAAAAGCTAGATTTGGCTCATTTTTTGAGATTCTTATTCAAGACGTAATCACTTGCCTGTGAAACATTTTTTTGGATAGCAAGCTTCTTCTTTCACCTTCAACAAGTGATTTTTGCAAGTATCAGACCTTCTTCATGATTGTAATAGGTTTTTGCCTCTTTGATGTTGTAAATGCAAGGATTTTGACAGTGAAAAATGACAGTGCAGACTGTGATCAATTTTCAGTCCTTTGTTTGTATTGTCTTGCTTCATTTCAGACCTCTAATTGCATCTTATTAGCCTGTGTATGATGTTTCATGTTGCATTTTATGAAATTGTGTCAATTTACATGAACAAGAAGTGTTCACCACTCCTTTGGTGTATCACATATTAGTTTAGTTTCAATTTTTGCACTTTCTATCTCTGTCTCCTTGAAATTTAGAGTAGGATTAGGATTCAAACCTCTGCAATTGTGCAAATACAGATCGATCGAGAGGAGTTTGAGGAACCAACCTCTAATCTAGAGATTCCTCTCTCATTTTACAAGTCCCACACTTGGAGAGAGGTTTCAATGTTGTTGTAATCACACTGGATGCCCTGAAACATCAACTTAGAAACCTGATTTGCATCAGGGGTGCTCTTCGATTTCTGCAACAACACTACCTTTGTGCAAAATTAGGTGGTGATATAGAATTTTTATGGTGTTTGGCCCCTTAATTTAGAAGAAGTAGCTGTTGATCATTAGAAATGTGACTAAATATTGAAGAGTGCATATGCACAAGATCTCGAGAGGAAGCACGTGGAGCAAGAGAGAAAGAGGTGAGCACGCGTGGTTGTGCGTATTTGCGCACTGAGAGACAAAGTAACGGGTGCTTAAGGGTTTCTTGAAGAAGGATTGAGGACTTAGGAAATTTTGGGTATGATGTTAAGTATAGACGTGGAGTAGGTGACACACAAGGGAAGATTCTAGGTGAGTAGAGTCTTTTTTGGAGCAAGCAAGGCGATATTCAGAATGAAGCATGATACCTATTAATAGGATCAAAGATAGAGTTAACTATAGATAATCTATTATTAGCTAGCTTGCATGCTTTTGTAATTATCTTTTAGCGGGGCATATCTATTCTTATCATGCAACCTATTTTGAGGATGCATAGGCGGTGAAGGGAAAGTCCCCACCCCTATATATATGTGTTGATATGCATAGTTTACTAGTTAGTTTGATTTTGTAAGGTTATGCTTTGGTGGTTTATGAGTGCAAATGATCATGGTGATACTCGATGTATGTATTCAACTTTTGTGTTTTATGGTGATTAATACAATGGATCTTTGTGGTTGGATATTGGTTATTGACATGTCTATGACTAGATCTTACATGGTAAATCTAATATTGATTCTTGTTTAATACGTTGTTGTATATGGTTGTCATCTAGATCTAGCTATGGTTTATCATTGCATGTTTGTTATGGATCGGATTATACATCTTTTCATGCTAACCCCTTGACAAAGCTACTATAAAAGAGGGACCTAGTACCCTTTTGCACTTTGGGTGAGAACTCAGATCTATTTGAGTGATGTGCCAGTGTGCCTTGGGTTGTTCTTGATAAATAAAAGACTAAATTTTGGTTCCATTTCCAAGACCTCTTTTTCAAGTTTTTGCAAGGATGATCCATGATGAAGACGTATTGGTTGACATTGGCCAATATTAAGAGTTGGGTAGAGAATTTGGAGGATGAGTTTGTACACGCAGACAATACTAGACATGAATTTGGTGTATGTGTATAAGTTGAAGAAAATTTGTATCTTGATCTCTATGAGATGTTTTTTTGCTAATTTCCCATAGAGTTGTATGAGTGGTTGGTAGCATATGATTTAGGGAGAAATTAGAGGTATAGATATATTGTTTAGACATAGGAAGATTATCGAATCTATATGATGCTTGATGTAACTTTGAAATTCATTGTAGATCATTGGTGGAGTGGTGTTTTGCATAGTTACACATTGGAGTACGATGTTTCTACTTATTCTCGTCAGAAGTTCTTTGAGTTTCGATTTCCTATGTGAACCCATAGGATCTTATTTCTATGTCATCCCTTTAATAATTAAGATCTTGATAGTGAGTCCGGATTTATAAGAATTATCTATGTCTAACTAAACGAGTGCCTTCGGAGCTGGTTACACGTGGCGCAAGAGTCTCCTGTCATGTTGGATTGGTTGTGCACTAGAAGGTTGGAGTGTTCGCGCGGAGTTAGGCGAGTGAGTGAAAGTGCTGAAGATGGGCTTTGTTTGAAAAAACTACATTAAATGAAAAAAGTACAGTGGTAGGTGAAGTAGCATTTAATGTTTAAAAAGAGAAAAACTATAAGTAAAGGGTCGAGGCACTTTCATTTTCACTTTGCGAAATAGAGAAAGAAGTGAGTTTTACAAACTAGGGTTTCCAGATTCGATCGAGCGAAGAACAATTTGTGAGATTGAAGCGTGAGTAGCCAGTTTGAGTTTGCAGACTAGAAGGGGTTACATGGGAGTGAAATTTGTAAAGAGGCATCATCTTGTGGAATTTCTATCCCAGCTAGGGTTCGACAAACTAGGGCATGGGTTCAAGAGATTTTATATCACAGATTTGAGATTGGAGGCTAGAAGAAGTGGAAGGATAGAGTAACAAGGAGGGAGTGAAGTGATAAAAGGACCTTAAAAATGGCACCCAAGAAAGGAAAGGGCAAGTGTAAGGCCAAACAATAAGAACCCGATGTAAATACGAATGAAGAATGGTATGTAGAGATGCAATACCCAAATGGGGTAATGATGGGTAAGGAGTGGGAATCCCACCTGAGAAATGTGCCTGTAAGTGATTATAACCACCGAAAAAACATGATCGAGAAGGAAATGGCACTAGAATTAGTGTGCCCCATGAGTAAATGAACACCAGAGGGCTTGCCAATCTACGATGATGATGTTAAGGTCAAGATGGGGAAGGCAGGGTTGTTGCAACTCTATGAGTTTCCCTATTTTGGAAAGCCAAAGCGCTCATCAATGGCTAATGTCATGGGTACATGAAGATTACTTCCACTTTATAGGTGCAAGATGCGCGTTACTCCCTAACTCATCTCTCAGTTCACAAGCCTCATATGTGAAGGAAACAACTTGGAGGATGACCTGAGCGACAAGGAGGTAATTCAGGAGACCATCAACAAATATGCCTGCAAGAAGGGGTTGAGGTACTATGAAATTTCAGACATCAAGGACCCCATGATGAAAATGGCCATGCATCTGGTAACAAAGTTGAATGGCCAGGAAAGATGGACCCAGGTCAATAAGCCTTGGTTACATGTTTGTAGAAAAATTATAGAAGGCACCATATATAACTTGTCTGACTTACATCATGGAGGAGATTGTTAGTTGCATGAAGGAGGGGGATAGAATCCTCTTC
Source organism: Taxus wallichiana var. yunnanensis (assembly GCA_018340775.1). Lineage (NCBI taxonomy): Eukaryota > Viridiplantae > Streptophyta > Pinopsida > Cupressales > Taxaceae > Taxus > Taxus wallichiana. Next base: position 709,136,996 of record CM031237.1, on the reverse strand, counting down.
GGCAACGTCCTCCTAACCATCATATTTTTGGAGATTGGAGTGCCTGACGCACCAGACAAGTTTGTATGGGAGTACCCTGTCAAGGATCCTTCACCCGCAAAGAGATTTAAGAAGTATGCATATGACACAATGATAACACCCCACAAGGTGTGACTAGAGAAATGGTATACATGCCTAAGGAATGCGTTCGGGGAAGAGTGGAGAATTCCTGAGCAAATCCTAGTAGCCATTGAAGGGGAATACAAATTCGTGGTATATTAACATTTTTTCTGGCGGGTTGGTGGTAGATGAATCATGGATCCCTTGGTGCAAGCTTCCCTTCACATTCATTACTCAATACTTCCAGGTGGGAGTAAATAGATTTAAGGAATCGAAGAAGCGAAGCTGGAACTAGGTAGTCTGGACCGGGAGCATAGGGAGATGCGGAAAAGATTGAACTACCTTGGCGGAAAGCATGCATATGTGGAAAGATACGTGTCGCATGAGGTCTAGATGACAAGGCCGATGATGCTACCCATTGCGGGAGGATCTGAGGCATGTGTGTACCTCTGTATAAGGCCCAAGTTTGAGAAGGGAATGTACCTAGAGAATGATGTCCCCATACCTGAGGATCCCATGGGTAGGAAGAAGCCCGTGCCAAAGAAGAGGGGAAGAGAAGATGAAGAAGCACCAAGTGTGCAGACTACTCAGACAGTGAGCATGCCGACAACAAGTGCCAAACCCAATACTTACACATGGAGAAAGAAGTCCCTAGTGAAGGAAAAGACACTAGAAGTGGAGGCACCTAGGCAACCACTCACCAAGGAAAAGTTACCTAAGGAAGAGGAAGAGGCCGAATCCCTTGTCAAGGAGCCACCTCTCAGGAAAAAGTAGAGGGTGGAAGAGGAAGCTAACTCGGAGGAGACCGATAGCTTGGAGAAGTACATGGGTAAAAGAGGAGGTGAGAGTGAAGAAGATGACAACAAGGAGGATGAGCTTGAAAAAGACCAGGAGCCACATGTTTTCAGCATGTATGACTTAGGAGAAGAGAGTGGGAAGAGAAGTAGGAGTTTGTATTCACATGGCGCAAGGGCACCCAGGATGAAGAATGTGCCCGAGGACATGGAAAGAAATGAGGAGGTTGGCACGGAAAAGTAGGAAGCTATAAGCTTCACAAAGGAGCAGATCACTGAGGTGGTGGAGAGAGAAGCAAAGAAAATGCTCGAGGCCCTAGTAGATCAAGATTTGGAGCGTAGCGCTGACATAGTATTGGAGGAAGGAGAGGAAAACATTGATAAGGAGCATGAAAACATGGGAGGAGGTCCCGCTCTAACAATCAGTTTTCCCAAAGGTGCGTGCTCGGGAAGGAGGACCCTCGATACAGAACACAGACAAGTGATGGGCTACATTAATGACTCAAGAAAGGTACTACGCATGTGGTTCTAGAGCACATGGTACCCACAGAAGGGATTTTAGCCATGGGGTCATTTGAAAAGGAGGGCGCATACCCCAGAATGAAGAAGATGCTCTCTTGGGTATTTGAGTCCCACATTGATGAGCTAGACTTTGAAGTCTACCAAGGAGTGATCATCACAGTACCAAGGTCAAAGGGAGCCAATCCTGGTAAATTCCTAGGAACTCTTAGATGAGCAGTGTCAGTAACACACTTAACAAGGTCTCGGTCAAGATAGAGGCTAGGCTCTTCATGCGCAATGACAGAATAAGGGTGTTAGAGGAGAAACTAGGGAAGAAAGAAGAGGAGCTGGTGGAGAAGGCCAAGAGCTTGAAGCAGGAAGAACTGATCAGCACACAACTAAGGCGCGAGTTAAAGGATGAAAAGACAAAGGTGTAGGAGGTATACAAGAAGGTGGAGTCTATCAAGAGTGTCATCCTTTTAAAGCACCCAGACTTAGTGCCACCCACACAAAAGTACTCATCCCTTCTGGAATGTTTAGAAGATCTAACACATGTCCTCACTATAGAGAGATGACCTTTGGCTCTGGAGTCTGCAGAGGAAGTGGTTGTGTGCTTAAAAGAGGAGGATAGGTTGAAGGTGGTAGCACTCGTTGCCAAGTACAACCAGGTGCTCGCAGAAGTTAAAGTCACTACCCAATCTATTGAGGCCACATATGATACTTGCGTAGATAGGGATAAGGTAGCAAGCTCCTTGGTCGCCACACTCGAAGCCGAGCTGAAGGAGTTCCAAGAGAAGAACAAAGGAAATAGGGCAGAGAGGGACAAGGTTCTTGCCGAAGTGGAAAGAAAATCTGAGGTAATTGAAACATTAAGGAGTTTAATCAAGGCATGATGAAATAACTATATCCTCAGATTACCAGGAGGATGGACACACTCGAAGACCTGGGCAAGGAGATGGAGAAGATCGTTGACACCTTGGGTGCCCAGGGAATTGGCCTAAGTTTTGACGAGGTGAGCATCCTAATCGGTGACCTCTATCAGAAGGCACAAAGTGAGGTCGACATATGGAACAAGCTAGAGGAAGACTTGTGGAAGGATTTTCCCAGCTTGTTGAGTTGATGCCCCCATTCTTCATTCTTCCCCAATTCTTTCATTCCTTTATTATTTTACAAAATGTAAGATTACACCTTGAGGTAGTCTACATCTTGGTTAAGTGGAGTGTTTCCGTGGATGGAGAACAGGTGTAGTGTGGGGTGATGTTGGACCCCTGGAATATTGACCAAGTATGAAGACGTGTAGGTGCGCAATGTCCCAGTTATGGAATGGTGCGCAAGGAAAAAGCATGCAAGAGAAGGGTCTAAGGAAGCATGTATCATGCATGATTCGTAAAAGGATTAGTAATTTTGGATGTCAGAGTAGAACACATGAAAAGCATGACCCGGTTGCATGTGGATAAGATGCCAGCCTAGTGACAGTTGGCCTAGGAAGGAGCATGCCTGCGATGGAATCTTCTAGAAGAAAATCATGGAATAAAGTGGAGAGCTCAGGCCTAGAGAAGCATGCTCATATGGAGGACCACATTCAGACACTTGGCACCGGATCTGAGGGCGCTGGAGGGTGAGTTGGCAGTCTAGGAAAGCTATAAATACAAGTGCCTATAGAGATAGAGATATACCTAGAAAGTGAGCGGAGCTCTATAGAAATACTGCGAGGACTCTATCAGTGAATGGTTATATTCGGGAGAGAATGCATTAGGCTTAGGGGTTGTAAATTTTCTTTTGGGTAGCTTAGTTACATTAAGTCCAGTGTAATGCATGACTACAGTCTACTTCTCTGTGACCCTCTGTAATGGTTCCATGGATGTAATAAGGTTTCTGTTATAATAAATACATGAATATCAATGATTATGATGCATATTTCTCTCTTATGAGTTCTCTTTCCTTTCATGCTAAGTATGGATGCTTGTATGTTTCTTTCTATCACAATACATGTTATGGATTCTGTTAAGCACTTGGTCTGAAATGACTGCAAGGATCTAGAGGCCGTTCTAAGCCCTATGGTTCTTGTATGTCCTAAACTTCCCTTCTAAAATCTCTTACACAAATCATAGATGATGTTTCCCACTAAACTCACATAAAAGAGAGACTCGGTACCCATGCGTGCCTTGGGTGAGCACTCTAGCTTTCATTGGGTGATAGGCCGACGTGCATGGGGTTCCTTTCTTTTGTGATAGGAGTAAAAATGACTACACACATCCACTCTACTTTTTATTTCTTGGGAGATAACAATCCCAAAAGTGTGAGAAAGTTTTTTTAACAATTGGACAAGTTTTTTGATCCATGAATCATCCACATTGGAAAGTGTGTTAGAAGTGGACAATTGTGGAGTTAGTAAAAACAACCTTGGCCAAGTTGGTCTATTAGTGATTTGGGTGTTGATGTAGACACAAATTTTTAGTACGCTTGTCCCCCATCCTACGTTTGCTCTCCTTCATCATCATCTTGCACATACATACCTCTCTTCCTATTCAAATCCTCCTTTCCCTATTAAAATCTTATTTATCCTATCTAATTTCCCACTTTCCCATCTTTATCCCATCATTTATTTTATCTTCCCTAATCTACCCTTAATCATATTTAATTACCCATAAACCCATTCATTTCCTAATATATTCCCAAAATACCCCATTTATCATCCCTAACTCCACATCTACCCTCATTAAATGCATTTCCATCTTCCAACTACCTTTTATCCTCCTTATGCAACCCTAACCTATCTAAAGAGCATGAAACCCTAATTCTACCCTTTTAAGGCCCCTTGCATCGAGTTAATTACCATATCCATCGCCAAAATCAATGGTCTTCGGTAGCTTTGGTGACCCATGTAGATCATCATTGACCTATAAGTATGCCCATACCCCCTCCTCAAGATGTAATTTTGAGAATTTAGGATTTCTTGTGACTCTTGCTTCATTTCTTTCTCTTCTTTGGAGCTGTAGCCATCAACTTGGAGCTACTTTGGATATTTTTAATGTCATCTTGTGAGATTTGGATTCCTTTTCTTGATTGGTATCCTACCTTTTCTTACTTAGATCCCCATCATCATTTATATAATCCTTTTTGCATCATTTCTATAGGTATTCCGGTCACCTTGGAGCTATGTCATTTATCTGTTGTCACCGATCCTTATCCATATCTCTTTGTCATCCATTTAATCCCATCAAACCCTAAATCTACCCTTCGGTCACCATCAACCCTATAAGGTCACCGTCAACCCGATCTATATCACCTTTGTTTCTATCCCCTGTTCCATCTGTCATTTGTATTATAGATTATTTCAATAATCATGCCTCCATGTTCTTGTGATCTACCTATTCAAGAGCCTAGATTTCATCTTCAACATCATTAGTTGATGTTGATCTAGCTTGATCACCTTCAAATCAATCTACATATATCAGATATATATTTTTTACATCCTTCATATTTCCCTAACATCCCCACATCAGATATAAGACCTTCTCGGTGTTTTAGATTGTTGCAGACATGTTCTCTATATTTTAATCCACTCTATTACATTTTCCATCGACCTAATCAAGTTAGGTTTTGTATCATTTATTATTATTAGATATGCATCTTATTTTATCTACCATATATCTCATACGTTTTGTCTTTCTATCTGTTGCATCTAATATGTTCATTATCATTTATATTCTATCATTTTATCTAATCTTTTATAAAAGTGGGTTAATATCTCGTTAGAGATAAAAATTGCACCCATCTTAAATCACAAGAATATATGATTTTGAGGCAATATGAGACTATCTCCAAATTGTGGGACTTGAACTGAGACAAACCTCTAAAGAAGGTCAACTTCCTCAACTTAATTCCACCTCTTTACACTACTCCTATGAATTTAAATACAACTATCTAACTCTACTGTAACTTCCAAGGGAACAAGGTGAGAAGGAGATGCATAAAACATAAACCTATAATACAAGAGGTGATATCACTAAAAATAATGGGAAAGATACTTCTAAAAGAGAGAAAATGGGATAAAATGATGATGAAGAGGGTAGAAATTAAAACCATAGTTCCAAACCACATCCTAAATCTCATTCCCACGATGCAAAATATATATAGACTCGAAACAAAATGCATAACATACCCATGAGTAAAGAAAAGGCAAGGAAATATAATAAAACACCTAGTTAAGGTAGAAACGAGCCACAAAACTAGAGGTTTTATTACTTAAAGATCATGCACATATCATTATAATGCAGGAAGAAGGTGTGAAACATTTACAAAATCACACTCCAAGACATGCCACTCTGGAATTCTTGTGCAAACACAAATGATACCCTTACATTACCGAAGCATCCAACATTTCAATTGGGTATCATTTTACAATAAATAGAAAAATGAGAGAAGAAGAAAAAATGGAAAATAGAGGGAAATTTGAATTCTTCCTCCACCCACCAATAGCTCACATTAAATGTTTTGAATAAGGGCCTGAGAACTTCTCAAAATTCACTTGCACACACCACCTACTTTGTTGAAGAAGAAATGGGCGCCCATAGTGTATTAAATTCTTGTAGTTGGGCCACCTAAAGCTGTAATTTTATGTGTTAAAGACATATTTCTATTCCCTACCCACCAATTACCTTTTGAATTTGTGAAATATAGATTCCATTGCATAGAGGACATTAAGACCTTTCCAATGATATAATATTTACAAAAAATGGGCCAAGGGATTGAGAGTTATGGCATTTTTAGTCCCTCGTGGAAAACTATTACTTTATTTATTATGTGGCTTTTCTGTTTTAGTTCTCCATGGCTTTTGAATTTTTTTACTTTATCTTTTATGTCGTGGCCTTGAAAATCCTCCACAACTTGTTCTTATGATCCCATGGCTCAAACAGGTCCTCTGCTTTGTTCCACTGACTTGTCCGAGTGTAGCACAATTTTGACTTCCACATATTTCATTCAACTACCTATGGTTTTATCTAAGCTTCCATGGCTCATTCTATACTTCATCGGCATATTCAAATACAACGAGGATTTTCCAATTTCAACATTAAATATCCACCAAGTCCATATCTATCCGAAGTTTCTCGAGTTTTTCAAGGAGTGCAAAAATAAACAAAATTTTGGTGACTCACGGGGGTCATCTATCTACTAGATGAATTGATTAGTAGCCTTGGAGCATTCATTGGGCATTGAGTGATGCAGCCTAGAATTTGTAAGATAACACCCTAGTCACCCTGGCACATCACTCAGCCTAGACCGAGCTCTCACTGAGCATGCAAAGGTACCAAGTCCCTCCTTAGGGTTTTCGTAATAGGATAATATCATGATGAAGGAAGAAACATATAGAATTATAACTAATCCATCATTCTACAAAGTGAATTATACCCATAGATCTATGAAAGAACAAGATATAAATGGTAATCATGATTGAATCATTAACATGCACTACTCAATTACACAAAATAACACTTAGATTCAGCCAATATCTTCCATCTATTAATAAATATAGAAGCTCCTTATAGTACTATCAATTTATCTCAAGGCACATATGGATCTGATACATACGTCCAGAATCATACATACACCACTCTCTATGATACATACCAAAATCATCTACACACATACATACACACCTTCTACTATGCACCTAGCATCATATATATAGGGTGGGGACTTTCCCTTCACCGCTTAACTACTCCAGAAATAGGTCACATGCTATTAACAACCATATGTCGTTTACAATTATAGCCACACATGTAAGCGTGCTATCTATAGTCCTCTTGCAATTCAAATGATGTGTCGATTCTATTCTTAGCTTGACTCCATGCATGAAGCTTTAAACTACTTCTCCAAATATAAACAATGCATGGTGTGCACATATCTTCGCATCGTTGATGTGTTTCGCACGCCATCTCCTAAAAATATATCTTCATACTCAAAATCAGCTAAGTCCTAAAATCTGAACTTGCCTTCCGTGCACGGGTCCTTCTGTCCTTCGTGCCTTCGATCTCGACCTTCATCCCGCATGGACTCCTTGTGTGATATTTGCCAAGTATTCCTTGATCAACATTACCCCACACTAATCTCATTGTCGTCCCGACAATGGTTACCTCAAAAATTTGAAGGAAAGAATAAGAATGAAAGAATGTGGAAAAATAAAGAATCTATATGAGGTTATTTAAGCAACCTCCTCTGTATCAGTTTGTAGCATCAACTCTAGATACTCCTCTTTTATTGCAGCCTCTAAATCTTGCCATTCAGTGAGTGCCTGTTCTACTTTCTCTAGGATGTCCACAGCTATGGATTCCAACTCATCCCATGCAATTTTCCCTTTCTCATTTTTTAGAACCAACACAACACTGGACATGGATGTCATCCTTATTTCCGATAGGTCCATCTTCTACGCAATCAACTTTCCAAGCTCTTCCAGCCGAGTCTTGTGCGGCTCTTGTGCTTACTAGGGCCTCACACTTTTGTTTAACCATGGACAACCTTTCTACGTGGCCCAATGTCTCATCTTTCATGGCCTTCTGGACCTCATTGTTCTCTTTCAAGGTCTTAATGTTGACGAGCACCTCGGAGAGCATGTGTGCATATATTTAAAGCTTAATCGGCTTTCTTCAAGACTTGTTGTAATTCTGCAACAACCCTTCATAAGATGTGATTTTTCTCATCACCGATGTTTTTCCCATTCAACATCTTGTTCTTCGATACTTACGGCACTTACACGTGTAGAGTTTCATCTTTGAGCACCAAGTCCACTAACTTCCCACATAGTGTATTCGCTGAAGGAAATGTTTGTGGTACCTTGGGTTCCAAGTGTGGCCTTTCTTTAATTACATTATCCCCAATCTCCTCTGTGATGCTTATGAATACTTCATTCTTCTTCTATGCAAAGTCCCTTTCTTGCGTTATGTGTGCTATCTCTGCATCCTTCATCTTCAGCTCTTCACGCAGACACTTTGATTGTGGTAGATTTATCCATGTTCCTTCTGGCCACCTCCACTAAAACTTTCACTAGTGCATTACTAACCTACTCGTCTGACATGATAGTAGGCTTTACTATCATGTGTCTAGCCTAAGGTGCCTTCTTTAATTACCTCAAAACACATGACTCTTCGCATACATCAAAATCAAGCTCATCCATGTGGGTGTGCATCGACCAAGATAGTTGCTTTCGTGTTCACACGGTCGCCATATCTTCATCCATAAACTCCCAGCCAAATAGATCCTTTTGCGCTATCGTGCTCTACAAGCGAGAATAGAAAATATTTCATGCATCCTCTGCATACCCCATGGCTGGTGGAATTTGCTCTCCAATTACCCTTCTAGACCTCTGCTTCTTAGGAACTCGAGCCTCCAAATTTGGGACTTACATCTCCTTGTCCTGAATATCTTATGCAGCTATTTCCTCTGGTCTTTTCTCTTCTTCGTCCTTCTCCTTTGATGCCTCACCCTTTTCTTCTATGTGATGCTGGGCGTGTAGGATATGTAGGTGCGCTCTCCTCAGATTCTTCCACCTCCTCATTCAACTTCAGCTTCCTCCTTCTCTACGTGAGTTGCTTCCTTTTATGGGGAGAGTCGGGGTGATCTACACATAAAGGTTGGGGTAGCACCTTGGGTCCTTATTCTCTGAATACCCTTTTAAACTTGTGCTCCCCTTGGACCACATTCAAGTCCTCTTCATCCCCCTCTTATGGTCGAGGTGGTGTAATAATGCACTTAACTTCTCTTTGACTTGTAGGATGTTTCCTATCCCTATGTTCCAAGCTGCCACTATCTTCGCACTCTTCCTCCTCATCCTGCACTTTGATTTTCTCTAAGGGCTTAGGTGCTGGAATATTCTCCATTGTATGCTTCCCTTTTGGTGGTGTTGGAAGTGTGAACTCACCTTCCACATATTTTTTGTTCTCCATCTTTGGCTTCAACTGGAGATACACCAATGTTGCCCCCAAATCTGCTATAGCCAAGCTTATTGGCTTGATATTCAACACCTCTGAAATGATTCTCTCTATGTAGGTGCTTCTACCAGGATATACATACTTCTTCCGCAATGTATGGTAGTCACAGTCTACCTTGTCTACATTGAAGTTTAGTCTACATGTGTCGGTAAATCTATGAATAGATTCTGAAAATACCTTACAGTGAATGTGTAAGGTAACTTACACCAAGGGCTCCAAGCTCCATCCTTCATTGGAAAATGTGTGATGCAAAAATGTTGGTATACAACAAACTGAACTTGTTTTCCTACCACTGTTGGTAGGTCCTTTGGAATGCGCCACTCTTCCCCAAATGTCATGCGGAGCTTGTCATACTACTTCTCCCTCTTTTCTTCACCTCATTTGTTATGGTCCCCTTACATAGGTATTTTTGCTAAATATTTCAGTGGGGACTTGTTCTCCATGGGGTATTCCCATATTTTCTCCTTTGGTCCATCTGGTACTCGATTTCCATGAATACCGGTGATAGAATAACAGCCCCAAAGCTGATCTTCTCTCTGTGCATGCTTCTTCGACTATTTTTTCTGCGATATAGCCTGTAATTTTGTAAATCATCCTTGTAACATCTTTCATGCCACATGCAACCACATAGTGTTTACTTGCAACCACCACTCCTGATCATTCAACTTGGTAACAAGGTGTGTTGCAGCTTGTACAACTAGACAATTCTTAAATTTGTCTATGTCCATTCGCACGTGGACCCTTCAGGTATCCCAACTCTGTTTGGTCTTTAAAATCATGGCTTTATCTGTAAGGTCACTTTTTATGTCTTCCCCTATGGCCTTCAGACCTGTCACTGATGAAACAAGTGCAGATGAAATTCTAACTCTACATCCTACAAAGTAGAAGCAGTCTTCATGAACCCTACTCATGAGCCACTGGTACAAGGGCTCATACTTCCCAAAATATGGCAGCTCATACAATTGATATACCCGATTCTCTTCAAAATCTTTTCACCCACATCATCATATACTGGCATGTCATTTGCCATGCATTTGTTTGTTCTAACCATGAGTAAGGAATCGAGATCCTTTTTGTTCTCCAATGTCCTGTGATTATATTCACTCACTTTACTTTTTCTAATGGGTGAATCCCACTCTTGGCCAACAATAACTCCTTTAGGTATTGCATCTCTCGAAAAATGGCTTTTGGGTGCCATCTCTTCTTCCTTGATGACCACCTTCTTCTTTTATTTTGCTGCTACTACAGATGCCTTCTTTGGTGCCATTTCTACCTTACAAATGTCTCCTCTTTAACCCCAACTCTGGAATCAAACCCTAGCTCGAGTCAATTATTCCCAAGGTGGAAACCTCATAACCTAACTCTTTTCTATCTCCTTCTTCGCTCAAACCCTTCACCACTGGGGACGCAAGCTTCTTATAGCACATATATGGTTATCACTCTTGATTTCACACCCTTCCCACCTTAACTCAATCATCACTCACTCTTCACACTTGGCTCTTCTTGTGAATACTCTTAGTTCTGTGATAAAAATGAATCTGCATCCCTTCCTTATATAATTTTTTCAAAATTTGATGCATTTATTGCTCATCACCTACCAAATATCCCTTCATTCATTGGCCAAATCTATTCATTCCACGCGGTACATCTTCACACCCAAATATAACCTTCTAGCACACCTTCATACCCTTTGGTCATAGACTTCTCTTTAGCGCGCACTCCTGCGCCCAAGTACCTCATCACTGCACCTTCTCTTGGTAGCTATCATGGCCTCCACTTACCTCGCATTATATTGTTCCTTCATCCATCTTCATCCTTGGTCACTTTTTGAGAAGCAATCTTCTTTTGACTTAAAGCACACCCGTAGCAGCTTATTCCTTTCATCTTTCAATTCCCTTAGTATTTTTCTATCTTTTTTGGATCACTACAACTACCCCACACTAAAAGTATGTGCAGTCCTTTGTGCATAAACATTCTTCATACAAGAATTGGCTTCATGCCCTGCAAGTGCGCTTATTACACAAATAAGAACTAAATTGACAAAGCATAAGCGACAATGAAGAAAATACAGAATTGAAACCCTAAAATAAATGGCAATGCGCTTATTACAAACACAAGAAGACTTATTTATAGTAGGGCTTGCCTACTCGTTAAAGTAATCGGGTATTCATGTTCCATTAAGTGCTTCTAAGCGCATGCACCTAATTCAAGTATAGAAGTGATAACATATGACCCCAACCAATGTACTTTGAGCTTACCTAGATGGCGCAAAAAAATTTAAGTCATAAAGAAGACCATTTTTCTGACCTTAAATTTATTATCTCTTATGTTTCTGTCATGCCATGCCTTTTTCCTAGCCTTTTCCTACTTCTGACTCCACCGTGCTATGGCTCGGTGCTCATCCAGTTGAATCATCCTTTCAATCCATTCTTCTAAACCTGGTTCATCAGCTAGACCTCCAAAGCATGCATGCAATGATGCAAAGAAGGTAACATAAATTCTATAGGAAGAATAACTTCCGCGCCAAACACCAATTGAAACGGTGTGGCTTTGTTCAATCTCTTGTAAGTTGTTCTATATGCCCAAAGCACAACTGACACTTTGTCATCCCAATAATTTCTTCCAAAATCACATATTTTTGTCAAAGTATGTCCCAAAATTTTGTTGAAAGCCTTAGTAGTTCCATTTTCCTAAGGATGGTATGTTGTAGTTTTATGTGTGCGACCATAAACTCATCTAATAGGATCTGATTGTCTCATTTAAAAAGTGTGTAACTCTATCATTTTTCAAGATTAAAGGATAGCCATATCGTGTAAGAACATTCTCCCATAGAAATTTAACTACATGTAGCTTCCGTACATTCTTTCGTAGGTGTTGCTTCTCCCCACCGTGTAAGATAATCTATGTAAGTAATGATATAGCGCGATCTAGTCCTGCGCGTGGTTGGTGAAATAGGTCCTAAAAAATCAATGGCCCATTTCTCAAATGGTTTGGCACTATTAATTGATTGCAAAGGCATCTCATCTATTTGCCCTAGTTTACCTAGGTGCTGAAAATGATCACACGTCTTATAATAATCTTTACGGTCTTTATACAGTGTCTCCCACCATAATCCATCAATTAAAATCTTCCGAGAAGTTGCATCACCTGTGTAATGGCCTCCTACAATACCACCATGAGCTTCTTCCATGATATCCTTGCACTCATACTCTAACACACAACGGCGTAATACTTCATCCCTACCTAGCTTATAAAGGTCACCACTGATTAACATAAATGGTTCCGCGCGTATAGCAAGCTATTTATTTTCTAATGATTTCATTCCTTTTGGTGCCATACCTATTCATAGAAAGAAAACAATGTCTTATAATTCCATGGGCCCGCATTGTAACCTATATAACTATGCATCCGACATTGTTTCTTTAATTGTCAATGCATCCTCTCCTGAATTGCTTCTAGATAAATGGTTTGGTCCAAAATTACTTTTCCTAGCTTCACCACATTGTTGTGAAGTCAAATTATTGAAATAGGAGCACCCATCTCGCATATGTGCCCTTGTAATATGGGCTTGTTTACCAAGTGCTTCAATGCCATATGATCTGTATAAAACACAAAGGGTGTTCTTGCTAACAGCATCTTGTCGAAACTTGTACAATGTGTAGATCATTGAAAAAGATTGACGCTGTAGTTGTATAATTCCTTTTAGCAGAGTCAACTTCCTACTTGCAAAATAGATTGGATGATCTATAATACCTTCACCAGTCTAGCTAACACAAGTGCCAATGGCCATACTAGAAGCATCCACACATGAAATGGCTTATCCCATGATGGAAAATGTAGAATGGGTGTGGTAGTAAGTCTCTCTTTTAATATCTCAACGTGTCTTGCTGCTATTCTCCCCAATAAAATTTACCTTTACCCTTCAAAGTAATTCTTCCAAGGGTGTTACAATTCTGGCATACCCTTTTATAAATTTTCTGTAATATCCTGTATGACCTAAAAATCTGCGCACCTCACTTTGATTGGTAGGTGCTTCCAGGCCTAAAATGACTGCAACCTTGGTTGGATCAACTAGCAAACCTTCATTGCAGATTATATGTCCTAACAAAATCCCAAATGGCATAGAAAATATGCACTTCTTGATATTCAAAGAGATACTCAATTTTCTGCATTGTTCAAACATTAAGCGTAGATTGTCACAATGATCTTTCACAAGCCCATATATTGTCCAATCATCTAGGTAGACCTATAAGAAGTTGTGAACAAAATCTTTGAATTCCTAAACAACTATTCATGAGAATACAATAGGCACGTTTTTCAATCCAAAGGGCATCACAGTATAGGTAAAACTTCCCCATTCAGTAGTAAATGTTGTCTTTTCTTGATCCTCTTGAGCAATCCTAACCTAATGATACCCAAAAATCCATCGTGAAAGAATATATTTTGTGCCCCTGCAACTCCTTCTAGTATTTCCTTAGTGAATGGCATAGGGAAAGGATCTGTGACGCATGCAACATTTAGCTCCATGTAGTCCACACATATCCTAATCCATCCATCCTTCTTAATACTAGTCACCATTGGGCTAACCCATTCGACTCATCCAGGGGTTTGATAATTCTAGATTTCAACATTTTATCAATTCCTTCCTTTACCTTTTCGCGCAAATTAGGATTCATCCTGTAAGGTCTCTTTCTAGCGGCCATGCACCATCCTTAAGTTTGATCTTCATTTCCCAAGTGATTCATGTATGCCTTTAAGTTCATGATATCCCTAGGAAATAAGTCCACGATAATCCACGAGTAACTCGATGATCTTTGCTACCTCCAAGTCTAACCAGTAATCTCCAATTATGGCCTCCTTAAGCTCAACCTCCGAACCTATATTTACCTTCTTTGTCTTCATGGGTTCATGGTAGGCATGCATATCCTTTTTTTGCATTGTCCAAGACCTCGTGCACCCCATGTGAATGTTCAATATCCAAGTTCTCAACTTCCTTGTCATCCATGATGTAGACCATCTTTCCTTTCTCTTTCTCAAGGCAAGCGTGCTCAAGTAGTTTGGAGTCCATTTCTTCTTCCTTTTCAAAACATGCTCTGAACTCTGTCTCACCGAATAATTCTTGAATATGCTCTTCTACTTTTGCACTATCTCCCATAGTTAAGTGCTTGACAAATTTTAATGCCTTTGTTATAGGAGGTTGAGTCGAGAAGTAGTCAAATGTCTGGATCATACCTACAGTCAAATCTTGCAGTTCCTAGTTTCTCTATGTAGTTCTGCATATACATACCAAGCACGTGTGCATCCTTGGAGTGTGGAATACAATTTATGCACCTAGAGTGAAGGTGGTAATGCTTCCTATCCTGCTATTCGAGTCTCTCACACTATTGAATGTGATGTTGAACAGGTTGATCACCATGATAAGTGTAGATTTTCATAGGTGCATTGTTCCTTATAAACCTAGTAGACAAAGCTATTCCAATCTCTTCCTAGTGTATAAGGTTATCTCTGTGGACTGCCCACCAATGCGTCTATGCTGTCCCGCATAGTGTATATGCTAACATATCCCTTCTCTTAACTTGATATGTCCACTGTGTTTCCATGGCCTTCAAAAATGTAGGGAGATCTTCTGTCCCTGTATACCAAGGTACTATGCTACCTATCCGTCGAATTGAATGAAATCTATTCTTGCACGTAACCATGATTTTCACCTCGTGCCCTACTAATTCATATGTACCATGAGCCCAATTGTCACAAGCAATACTCGTCGTGTCACTAATAGAATGAGAATCCTCCCACTGTAGAATGCCTTCTTTTGATGGCTTGTTGACCTCACGGGTCTGAATAGTGCGTACATAAACTCTGTTTAAGTCCTCCTCACTTAGAGGCTCAACATAGGGTGTATACTTCCCATCTGTCAAAGGTATCACAACCCTCTCCTCCTTGTTTTCAAAGATGACATACCCCTTATTGAATCTCAAGTTAACATTATTTGCATAACACCAAGGGCATCCAAGAAAGGATGGAAAATTATCTACTTCTGCAAGTGCTAATACCTCAAAATCCCCAGTGAACTTGGCCCCTTGTATAGTTATAGATGCATCTTTCAATACTCCTATGGGAGTGGCCTTAGTCTAGTTTGCCATGAATAACACATTAGATGATGGTTGTAATGGTGGCCTCCCACATCTAATGTCAGCACATTTACTTCCGTGCTGTATCAATCAATATGTTGCTCAAAATCCACCCATCCACAACAACATTTAGAGTAATTTCTTTGTCATAGTCAATGCTATCAAGAGGAAGATTTGCATGCGAGAATCTGCAAATCGATCTCAAAGATCGTGCATGGAGTGTTCCTTTCAACCAACATCCCAATAGTGGAATAATGTTCTCTTGGCCCAACATCTTGCACATCTCCCACATATCATCAATATCGGTTTAGACTGTCTCCGACACTTTATTTTTCTCCTTTAGGTACTATATCTCACCCTAAAGATTCCTTAGTACTTCCATGGTATCCTAGAAAACTTCCTTCTGATGAGCAGGATCTGGGTACCTCACATGCAAAACCTCCTCCTTGGTAATCGTAGGCTTATGGTGCAATGCCTCTCACGATTTTGCAACTTTAGTGCATGTAGCAATCTTTACTATCAATGCCTCAAGTCCTTATGTTATCTTGGGCATCCATTGGTATTCTACCATGGGCTGGATTCTAACCATCCTGGCACCTTTTTTTCTTGCTTATGCTACTTACTCAGATGCTCATATAAGTTTGGGCACTCTTCATAGCTATGGTTCTTCCCAGCAGAAAGAACATGCATTATTCTGAGGACATTTGCGCCTGTAGTGGTCAAGAGATCCACACGTATAACATGTCCCACGAGGTAACTCTCCTCTTCACCCACCTCAAAGCATCATCCTCCATATCCACCCCAATATCCATGTCATCTTCCACAACCTCCTTCAAAACGCCCCTCATTCCTTGTCATAGCACGTTTGATTATGATCCTAATCCTGGTGCTCATTCCTACCCTTAGAATTATCTATTATACTTATTTGTCATACTCCAATTTCTATAACATCATGGATCTGACCAATCAACCAACAATCCTCAGTATCATGGGTCGTGGACCTGCAAATCTTGCAAAAGCAAGATACATTCTTCTTTATCGTGTGTTGTAACAAAGGACAGTGACTAACATCATGATTCAAATGGAAAATTTCACAGTCCAATAGTAATGAGCATACAGATCGTGAGGGAAACTATCCTTGATGTGACCTTCCACTTCACAATCCATACACCAAATTCCCAAGTGCGTTTCATGGGCTGAATTCATTGATAGCTTCTCTAACTGATTTTTCATAGCTATAATCTATGCCTCTAGAAATGGACTAACTCCAGTGTCAATGCTCCCAACTGCCTCAGCACACAAAGCTACTTCCAGTGCTTCACGTGGATCCGTGTATGTCTTATGTGACAGTGCCCTCCTAAAAGGTGTAATCAATCCTCTAACGAACCACTATGCATGCTGGCTAACGTGGATATCATAAGACAATTTAGATAGAAGTGTCTTAAAATGAGCATCATACTCACGTACACTCTTAGTAGTGCCTTGCTTGATATCTTTGAGTGCACTTATACTCTTCTACTCAAACTCAGGGATATGGAACTCTTTTAAGAAAGCATCCCTCAGTGTTGCATAATCCATGAAATATTGATCACGGTCAAACTTCCTATACCAGCTATGTGCATGCCCCTGTAATGTAGTAGCGAATTACTTTCCTTTCGCTCAGCCGCTATAATCCCTTTAGCACACCACAATATTTCACACATATGCACATGTTCGGCAGCATCCCCTATACCTCTATATTCGAGAGATGAAGAGACATCTCCATGTACATATTCTGTGGTTGCTGCAAACCTTGACCACCCGATCCAGAGCCCCGGGTTCTCTCTACCTCCAGTGGTGCACGGATCCACCAGAACTAGAACCACCTATACCTCCTAATCCTCCACCTGTAGCTGGAGTAGGACCTGTAGATGTACTCCCCTATGCTCGACAATAGTACTATACTAAACCCCTATAGTCTGTGAGGTAGCTCCACTTCCAGAGGTGAATCCAACATTCTGCGCACTCACATTCTATGCAGATGATGCACCTAAGAATGCTCCTCCATATAACATTGAAGTTGTCTATCCTGCCATTGATGTACTTGATCCCTGACTTACTCCTACTTTCCTACTTCCCAAGTTAGCTTGTTGGTTACTTTTCGTACTAGATATTGAAAAACCAAGTGCAAAGGCTAGGTCACCAAGTGGATTAAGATGTACACATGTAGCCCAAGTAGTCTCTGTTGGTGCACTTCTATGTGAGGATGAGAAGGGATCTCTATCATGCTTTCCAAGATGGGGGAGTTCTGATGATCTCACTCCATGTCTTCTATGTGAGCCGTAAATCCTTCATGAGCCATCTCTCTCCTCAATGCCATACTTTATGCAATGGAAAGATACTTCTCTATTTCCCTCTCGTGTGCATCATTATACTTAATTCATATTTCCTCTCTCTCTTGTTATGCCGCTAGGTCCACCATCTTAATACCAAACTTGTTTCACTGCCTCGCGCATGGTGAAGTTTAGTTATCCATTGGTTTACTCTCCAGTTTAAAGTTACCATCAATATTTTTATCACCGTGGAATACCATGTAAATATGTTCCTCTTGGATACCTCAAAACTAAAATTCAGCGACCTTCTGGGCAAGAGTACATTGAAATGAGTATTCCTAGAATATAACTATTTAGAACACCATGAAACCACGTATCCACCACACGAGTCCAAATCAGATCAGCATCATAAAGAGCCTAAAATTCTTCCTATGTCCAAACAAGTGTGTGATATCTCTAATTCCGTTGAGATGCATAAGCCGTAAGCCACTCGTAAAGTTCTATTGGAAAGATAACAAAAATCTCTCATATAAGTTGTCGTACAGGTTCTGTTCTACCCAAGTGCGTGCGTTAAACTCAAATCCATTGCTGAACCAAGTCGTGCATATTCTTCCTCCAGATCATGTATCCATTCCTCAATACTTGCTAGAGTCAACCTAGGTACGTCTTGATTGTGAACCATCACGAAAACAATCTGAAAAGAGGTCCGCAATGGAACCAATGATACAACATAGAATTTGCAAGATAACACCCTAGTCACATGACATATCACTCACCTAGACTCGAGTGCTCACCCAAAGCATGTAAGGGTACCAGGTCCCTCCTTGGTTGATGTAATAGGATGATATCATGATGGAGGAAGAAACATATAGACTTATAACTAATCCAACATTCTACAGTGCATGCTACCCACAGATCTATGAAAGAACAAGCTTTAAAAATAATCATGATTGAATCATTAACATGCACTACTCAATTACATAGAATAACACTTAGATTCAGCCAATATCTTCCATCTATTAATAAATATAAAATCTCCTTACAGTATTGTCAATTTATCTCAAGGCACATATGGATCTGATACATACGTTCAGAATCATACATACACCGCTCTCTGTGATACATACCAAAATCATCTACATGCATACATACACACCTTCTACTATGCACCTAACATCATATATAGGGTGGGGACTTTCCTTCACCACTTAACTACTCCAAAAATAGGTCGCATGCTATTAATAGTCATACACCATTTACAATTATAGCCACACATGCAAGTGCGCTATCTATAGTCCTCTTGCAGTTCAACTGAAGTGTTGATTCTATTCTTAGCTTTCCTTCATGCATATATGCTTTGAACCACTTCTCCAAATATAGACAATGCATGGTGCACACATCTCTACATCGTTGATGTGTTTCGCACGCCATCTTCTAAAAATAGATCTTCATACTCAAAATTGGCTAAGTCCTAAAATATGAACTTTCCTTCCACGTGTGGGTCCTTCCTGTCCTTCCACGCCTTTGATCCTGGCCTTCTATCCCACATAGACTCCTTGTGTGATCTTTGCCAAGTATTCCTTGATCAACATGGAGTCATCCTAAAAGCTGAAATCGATCTATAAGCTGGAACCTAGATTCCAAACCTAATTTTAGTTGCTTTGTATTTGATTTTATGAGATGATAGAAACCGATCCTTACTACCTTGATTTTCTTCCTACAACGGCCCTTGAAACAAGATGAAACATGTAACAAGACAATATTTGAGAAATAAAACTGTGTTAAGCACTTAGGGAAGGGAACCTACACTACCAACAAAACAATGTGTTGAAAGCACTTGGAGGAATTGAAAAATAAACTACTATGTACAAGATGCAATGAAACACATTAATGGGTGGGTTTGAGGTGAATCCCATTGACTGGGAATTGGAACACATTCTCATAGAGATCATATAACTCAAATGAGTTAGCCACCTTGTAAGCGGTAATGATGTATGGCCCACTCCAAATTGCATCAAATTTGGAGTGTCTTCTTGGTTTATCTCTAGCCGCATCCCATTTTAAGACCATATCTCCAAATTTTAATGTCTGTTCTTTATCCTCCCTGTCAAACCACTACTTGGTTGACCTCTGATGTTGTTCCAGCTTGATCATGGCAACATTCATTAACTCTTCAAGCTCTACTAGCTCTGTCATTTGGATCTCCCTTTAATCTACTCCTTTGAATTCCAGTTGTTGAGCCGATTCAAGTGAGGGTAACTCAAGTGAAAAAGGAATTTTAACTTATTTTCCATACACTAATTTGTAAGGGGAAGTGCCAATTTCCTTCTTAACTGTTATCCTATCCTCCTAGAGAGCATTTCTTACCTTTATGTGCCACTTCCTTTTATTAATGTCCATTGTTCTTTTCTTGATCTTGATCAGATTCTTGTTAGTGGATTCCACCAATCCATTACCTTGGGGGTAGTAATTTGAATAATTCTTAAGATAAATCCCAAGCCCAAGAGCCCAATTAGAAATTTTGGATCCCAAGAAGGATTTTGCATTATAAAAATGATAGTCTGTGGAATTCCAAACCTTGTAAAAATTTCTTCAAGAAAGTCTAGGATGTGATTTAGTGGCCTCCTTCGGTGACATGACTTACATCCACCTGTTAAAGTAATTTATAGCTGTTACAACCTACTTATGACCAACACTTGATGGCGGCTAGATCATGCCAATGAAATCAAGACCCCATTGTGCAAATGGCTGATAAGTTTGAATTAGATGAAGTGGAAGGGTGGCCGAGTCTTTTCTTAGTAGTGAAGAGATCAAAATCCTTGCATTTCAGGACCCACTTGTGCATGTTTGTGAACAAGGTAGGTAAAAAGTATCCCACCTTGATGATTTTTACCACTTGTAGCTTTGGAAGAGAAGTTCCCACTAGGGAATTTATCATTAAATTATGCTAACACTTTTCTATTTTTTTCACCATCAATGCATCTTAGTAGCACACCATCTAGATTTATTTTCCATCAATGAGTGCATATGGAATAGACTGACCTCGGATGTCACTTTTTTTTCTCTATTCAAACAAGGAGGGTATGTGCAGAGGAAAGGAAAATTGTCATTTATTCCATATAGCTACGCATAGAAAAGTTTCCATTTTGTTCAGGTTCCGCACATGGGAGCACTTCATCTAGGAATAATGAAGTCTCGGGTTCATCCCGCTCATACTCTGCGAGATGCTAACAGAGTGCGCTACCTCTAACCAGCTTTGTGGATTTGATAGTCACATAAAATTCCATGATTTTGGTCACCCATCTTGCTCTCTTCTTGCTGATTTCTGATCCCATGATGAAGTCTCTCACACTTGCATGTGAAACTAACACCTTGACATGATTTGTGGCAAGCATACTTTTGAATTTATTGAGCGTGTGCATAATGGAGTAGACCTGTTTTTCCATGTGACTATATTTCAACTCGTAATCCTTTAGTCTCTTATTGAAGAAAGCCACTTTGACTATTCTAGTCCTTGATTCTTTTATTGAGTTAAAACCATGACAATGTTAGAATCAACCCCGTGAGACATATAAAATGAAATATTTGGCATAATCGGGGTTGATTAGCATGGGGGCTTAAGAAATCTCTTGTTTTATCTTAGCAAAACTCTCATTTCCTTCAATTTTCGACTTGAACACTTAATCGTTCTTGAGCATAAGAGTAATAGGCCTCATAAATCCTACAAAGTTAGCAAAAAAAATGTCTAACAAAGTTGATTTTTCCAAGGAATGATTGCAGAGCCTTCCTGTGAGCTAGCAAAGAAAGATCCAGGATGGTTGAAATTATTTTTAGATCAATTTTAATTGCATCCTTATAAACAATGTGCCCTAAAATATTACCTCTAGGGACTAAAAAGTTACATTTCTTGGGATTAAGAGACACCCCAAATTCCTTGCATCTTTCAAATACCTTCTCAAGATGACTGATGTGATCCCTATTCTACTTTGAGAAAATGGTAATGTCATCAAGATAGACAAGAATGAATTCATTGATATACCCCTTAAAGGTAATATCCATTGCTCTTTAGAATGTGGAACATTTGTTTGATAGGCCAAAGGGCATTTTATGATATGCATATGTTCCCACTTGGTAGTGAAAACAATTTTATACTAATCCTCTTCCTTGAACTTGATTTGATTGAAACCTGAGTATCCATCCAACATTAAAAATATTTCAGATCCGCCACTTTGTCTACAAAATTTGCTCCATGGAGGGTAGAGGATAATGATCCTTTAGAGAAGCCTTATTCAAGTCCCTAAAATCAACACAAAGTCTTATTTCTCTATTCTTATTTCTTACTGGAACCATATTTTCCACCCAAGTAGAGTACTTAATAGGAAAAATTATCTTGGCCTCAATGAGTTTAGATAGTTCCTTTCTCATGAGGGGCTCAATTTTGGGGTTAACCAACCTTTGTTTTTGCCTAATTGGCTTGACATTGGGATCAAGATCAATAGAATGCTAAACTAAATCTAGATTAAAACCATTCAAATCCTCATACTCTCATGAAAATACATCATTGAAATTCTGGCATAAAGAAATAAAGGCATATTTTTCACTTTCATCACATACCTTTCCAAGTAGAAGTTTTTTTCCTAGAGAAATTATTATCGATTATCGGTCTTCTTACTTTCTTGCCATGTTCTTCTCTTCTCATCTGTATTCATCATCTGGGCTGTAGATATGTTGCAAGGTGACCAATCCTTTTGGTAATTTATTTGTTTTTAGCTGAATGATTTGATCACCATAGGTGTCTTGCAAATCAGATTGCATTCTGAAGAAAATTCAGCTTCATTTTGTATGAATTGGACAATTTTATCATCACTATCAAAAACTTGTTAGATGATTTGATTATCTAGAATAAAAGGTTTGACCACCACCTTGATATGTTGAGCATTTCCTTTAACAAGATCTTTTGCAGGTGAAAGTTGAGAACCAGATCCATCATCTGATCTGCTTCCTTGTTCAATTTCCTAGGTGCCACTTGCAAGTCAAGAGTGTCAAAACTTTTAGATAGTCCCATACCCTATTTTTGTAAGCTTTAAAAGCTTTTTCTTTATAGTGCATTTCCCTTTGACTTGATGAATCACCAATTCAATATCTCCAAAGATCTACATTTCCTTGATCTTCTTTTTCTATAATTAAAAGGCCATGCACTGATGCCTCATATTCCGCCACGTTATTAGAGCACACAAACTACAATATATGTGTGAAGAATAATTTATCATTCATTTGAGAAATCATCAAAACACATGGCACGACTCCATTTCTTCTTCTATAACCATCAAAGAACATCCGCCATAGTCCAGAAGATTTTTCTATTTTTTGCTTGAATGTCACGAGTATTATAGATCCTTCCTAGAGAATGCAATAGGTACCCAGATGGTCTCAAAGGCTTTAAGTTCTTTAGCAAAAGGATCAAATTTATGATCTCTCTCAGCCCATTCATCTAGCAATAAATCAGGAATGAGAGGAGGAGTAGGCTGCTCTTTTGAAACCGCATCATTTTCATGTTCTTCTTGAATTAGACAATTTGATTGGATAAGGGTGGGATCGTATGGCTCAATGTGGTAGGTTTTAGGTTATGGAGCTTGTTTTTATTTATGAAAATGTTGAAGATTTTACACTAAGAGTAATGTACACTTTCCATAGTTATCTCATCAGAATTTTTTTGGCCTCAAAAAATGTGCCCAATATACCTTAGAAAAACATGCTTTTCTCGTATGGGTGGTATTTTTGACCCATAGGTTTATGGGTTTTGTAAACCTGATAAAGCAGTTATCTACTTATGTGGTTTTGTGTAAATGGTAGGGTTTATGTAACATTTTAGATGTTTCTAAATTTGGATGTGAATTCTATAGAGTTTGTTGAGCATAGCTCCAAACATATCTAGGTAGTGTATTGAGAGAGTGGTGGCTTGTAATAAAATATGAGCAAGTGATTCTTGGTGGACATAGCCCAAATTGGGTGAACCACATTAAATACTATCTCTTTGTGTTGTGTTATTTTTATTCTACACTTTTATTTTAGATCTATAATATTTTCTGCATATTAGTTTCTACTGTTATGATTTTGTGAGGGATTGTTCCACATATTTTATCCCTTATTTCCTAACAAGTAGGAAAATATAATCTCAGCTTGAATTTGTAAATCTTATGCCATATCAAGTTCTCATAAACATGTGAGTCCAATCTGAAGAAAAATAACCCCCCATCTTGGTAGTAAAATATCTAGACAAATAGATGGCAAACATGGGAGGAAAGTCAGTTATTGATACATCATGGGTTATCTTGAGACTTAGCGGACATGAAGGGTTAACTCAATATCTTTAATTATTCCTAATACACCAATGGTTGACCCATCAAGTTTCAAAACTCCCTTAGACACATGATTGTATTTGAGACCCAAGACATCAATGATTTTCTTAGGCATTACAGAGGTACTAGCCCTAGAATAAATCATATAATTATGTATAAATTATTTGTCCACAAGTAATGACATGTAAAAGGGTGGGGTCTTGACAATTTTACTTACTTGGTCTTCTTCCGTTTGACACATGTTCATGGCGGCATGAGTCTTCTACACCACTGGATCATCTTGAGGCAATGGCTTGAGGGCTTCACATAGGAGATCTCTTAGTGATGGAATAGCTAACACATCCCACATTTTCACATTAACAATGATCTTCTTCATTTTCTTAGCAATATTAAATAGAAGATCCATGGATTTTTTCATGTGTGACATGCTATTGTCCTTTCTCTGTGGCTACAATGTTTGAACATGTAAATTTGGTTGAACAAAAACTTCTTTATCCAACACAAGTCTAGCAGGTGCCTTAGGCGGCTTGTTTTTGATCCATCCAGCCTCTTTCTCCTTATCCATGATATTTCCTTAACCATGAGAAGATATAGGTTGAGACTCTACAGCATCATTTTCTTGTGTCACGTATTATCAACAATGTTTATTTAAGGTTTGTTGAAACCATTAACCACTTGATTTACCCTAGAAATGTCCTCATCTCCAAAGAACATGAGATTAACATCAGGGGCAGCTTGTTGGCATTATTATACATTAGGATTTGGTGCTTTGATAAGTGGTTCCCTCTACCGACTAGAAGAACCCTAAACCATACATGCTTGAATATGTATTTCTCTTTCACAATTAAGTTGGTTATGTGGTAGATTACATGGAAAACACCATTCAGTCTCCTGAACCATATTATTCTACATTGGAACCAAGGATTGGCTTGAACTAGGAGCATGAAGTGCTTGTATAGGTGGAATGGTTACTAATGGAAGAGGAGAATTTTGGCCTTACCATCTATTATTTTGTTGATTTTGTGCATATATTTGATTAGATTTCTGATTTCTATGTGGTTGATATCCTTGATTTGAATATTGCCCTAATTTTGATAATTTATATAGGATTGGGATTGTTGTTTTTCTAGGGATATGAATTTTTAGTCAAATTTATGATAAAATATTTCATATCCCCATCTTCCTTTTGTTGTGCTTTAGAGACTGGGATGTAAAGGTGGTGGGTTACAAATTTTACTCGGGGATATGAGCAATAGTAGGTTGAAAAAGTTGAGGAAGTTCGGGATATAAGGGCATGAGTGGTCTAGGGGCTAATTTATTGGCTTGTATTAAACAATATTTAAGACACTCCTAAACAATTAAGAAACATGTGTCGATGGGGCTCGACAACTAAAGGCCCGATAAGGTGACCATATATAAACAACATCTTCCTAGAAGAATAAGAAGAAGAGAAGGACTATATAGCTTGAAGAAGATGATGAGTGGATAAGACCTCAGCCCAAGAAGTGACTGTAAGTGAAGAAACTTCACTTCAGTGAAGGGCTTGGTAAATATATCTACAATCTAATTAGCTGTTTGAATGTACTGAATGTTAATGATACCATCATGAATAAGCTCTCATATGAAGTGCATATGGATCTCAATGTGCTTCATCCACTTATTTGAACTAGATTTTTACAAATTGAGATAGTGCTCATGTTATCACAATAGATAATGGTAGGCCACCGAAAGTGGATGCCAAACTATGTTAGAATACCTGTATCCAAATAGCTTCTATGACAATGTTAACTTCTCCTATGTATTTGACTCTATAGAAGATATCACAATTACATTCTGCTTCTTGCTAGACCAACTAATAGGACCGAACCAAGAGAGAAATTGTATCAGAGGTAGATTTATGATGATCTAAGTCACCAACCCAATTAGAATCTGTGAACCCAATCAAGTCAATATCCACCCCTCCATAATAGTGAATGCCATCAGTATAGGTGCCACAAACATAATGAAGGATCCACTTAGCTACTTTCCAATGTAGCTCATGTGGCTCCTACATGAATCTAGACATGATCCCAACAACATAAGATAAATCTGGTGAGTGTGAGTCAAGTAAATCAAGCTCCCACCAAATTTTGATAAAGGGTACCATCAACCAAGGGAGTAGAGCAATCAGAAACCAACTTAACCCCGGAAAGAAAAGGAGTAGGAGAAGACTTGCAATCGGACATCTGAAAATGAGCAAGCAAGTCAAGAGCATACTTAGGTTGCGAAATAAAAATTCCCAAGTCAGATTGTGAAATCTAGATCCCAAGAAAGTAATGAAGCAAACCTAAGTCATTCATGGAAAACCTGTTGGCCAAGGCGATCTTCACATAATCAATGATAGAGGAAGAGTTGCCTATGATCAACAAGTCATCAACATAGAGAAAAAGGATGAGTATGGATTCATCTTTCTATAGAATATAAACATTTGGATCAGAGTGACACCTAGTAAACCTTGATGTAAGTAAAAAGGAGTCCATCTTGGCATACCAAGCCCGAGGGGCTTGTTTAAGGCCATAAAGAGACTTCTTTAACTTACAAACGAGGGAGGGATCATGGACATAACCCAAAGGTTGTTCCATGTAGATATATTCCTCTAGGTCACCATGAAGGAAGGCACTCTTAATGTCCATTTGATGGAATTTCCATCTATTTGTTGTGGCAATGGCAAGGGTCAGTCGAATAGAAGTCATCTTCACAACCAGAGAAAAGGTTTCAGTATAATCAACCCTAGCTATCTAGGAGAAACCCTTAGCTACTAATCACACTTTAAACTTTTTGACATCTCCATCTACTCCATACTTTGTTGAAACACCCACTTACACCGAAACAATTTTCTTCCTTTCGGAAGAGGGTGAGATTTCAAGTATCATTCTTCATGAGAGAGGAATACTCCTCATCCATATAGAATCCCACTCAAGAATACCAGAAGCCTCCCGAAAAGACTATGGATTAGAAGTAGAGGTGAATAAAGAGTGGGGTCCAATGAAATATGAGTGAGTATGTCTCATATCTGAAGTATCTCCAACTAAATCTCCAAAGCACTTTGTAAAGTTTTCCTATCCCAAAGAGGACCGGGAGGATCGGGTGCTCGAGTGGAAGATTCATCACTCGAGTGAAAAGGGAAATTTTCCTCATCATCACTATTGTCAAAATTGCAAGACTCAAAGGTCTAATGGTTAGGAGGATCAGGAAGAGGAGCACGCTCAACAACATCATCATTTGATGAGTCAAAATTTGAATCAGCAAGCTGAAGAACCTCAATAGGTAGAGAAGTAAAAGTTAAAGAAGACTCATCAAACTTAACACTTCTCTCAATATAAAGCTCATGAGAAGTAGGATTCAACAATTGATATCCCTTCACGCCATCAAGATACCCTACAAAGATACAAGGTTTGGATTGTGGTTCCAATGCCTTGTGTTTCTTCTTGGGAATCCGAGCCATAGCCTTGGATTCAAAGACTCGAAAGTTCTCAACATTATGCTTGCATCCAAACCAGGCTTCAAAGGGTGTCATCCCTCTTACTACCTTGTGTGGAACATGGTTCTGAATGTAATTAGCACAATTCACTACTTCATCCCAATAATGCAAGAGGAAGAGACTTCGAGTGAATCATACAAGTGGCCATCTCCTTAAGAATACGTTTGTTTCTTTCTACTACTCCATTCTACAAAGGGCTATAAGCAAATATATGCTGCAAGGAGATCCCTTCATAAGTACAAAATCCATGAACCTATTATTTACATATTCACCTCCATTGTCGGTTTG
The DNA here is from genome assembly GCA_018340775.1 of Taxus wallichiana var. yunnanensis. Classification (NCBI taxonomy): domain Eukaryota; kingdom Viridiplantae; phylum Streptophyta; class Pinopsida; order Cupressales; family Taxaceae; genus Taxus; species Taxus wallichiana. The sequence continues at coordinate 709,109,004 of CM031237.1, read as the reverse complement.
AAGAACCTTGATAGACCATTCCATCTGTTTCTCAACAAGAGCCTTAAAGTCCTAAAAATGTTCAAAGACTTTAGACTTAAACTTAAGAAAATATACCCAAGTATATCATGAATAGTCATGAATGAAGGTGAGCACATAAAGAGCTCTAGTAAACGAAGGAAAGGAAAATGGACCGAAATATAGCTCGAACAAGATCCAAAGGGATGAGTAGCTCTCAGGATTTTCCTTTGTCAAATTTATTTTTAGGATGCTTTCCAAGGGTACAACCCTCACAAAGACCCTTAGAAAACTTGACATGGGGTAACCCATTGACCATTTCATTTTGGCTCAATTGTTTGAGGTAGTGATAATTTAGATGTCCAAAACACTCATGTCATAACTTACTAACCTCATTTTCATGAGTGAGCAAGGCAAGTGGGCATAGAATTAGAAGTAAAGTGGGAAAAGGTATACAACCGTGAATGGTGATCCACCTTTCCCTCAGCCACTGTAGTGTCATCATTAAGCTCACGAATAATCACCGAGTTAGGACCAAATTCCACTCACATTCCTTCACCAAGGTGAGTAATTTGGTAAATCAATAGGATATTGGTAGAGAGATCAGGAACACTCAACACTTGGTTGAATGTTCCCCCATCCATCTCTACCGATCCACTACTAGAAACTGACACTATCGTGTCATTACCCATCGTGATTTGGGACATACCACAAGGCTCGATGTTGGAGAACTCAACATGTGAAGAAGCCATGTGGTGCGAGGCACTAGAATCTATAATCCATGTTGATGAAGGAGCAACTTTGGCTACAAGGGCCTTTCCTTTCTTCTTATCAGATTTAGACCCTTTTGTAGTAGAAGACTTAGCCTTTGGAGCATTTTGTTTGATAGACTCAGGAACACCTATTTGATTTTTCTCAAGTAAATGAGTAAGGTGATCAATTTGTTTTCTCATACATAGATGCTCTTTATGACCAAGCTTCTTGTAATAGGAACACAAAACTTGTCTTTCTATGCTCTAGGCTCAGAAGTTGAAGTGTTCGTGTTAAATTTAGTTTTGGTCTTGGTTTCCTTCTTAGGTTGATCCTTTCTTTCTTTCTTCTTTTAGTCTTATTTTCCTTACTAGTACTTGCTACAAGGGCATGTGACTTGGACTTGAGAGACCCCATTTGAATGAGTTTTTCCTATTCTCGAATGAGTTGGGATGAAAAAAGTCAAAGGAGGGCATATTCCAATCCTTTCCCAAGGTAGCTTTTGTAGCGTAAAAGTTGACACAAAGACAAAATATTCGAGACCTAACTTAGAGAGAATCAACAAGATCATTTGACATTATTTCTTCTCTACTTGACATTCCTTTAACAACAATCTAATGTGGAAAACTTAGAGAATAATGCTTGAAGGTTTTCAAAATCACTAGGATTTAACCCTAGTAGTTTGTTTTCCAACTCATGTGCTCTCATGTCATCTTGTTGTCCAAACATTTTATCCAATGTTGTCCACAAAAATAGGTGTTTCAGACGACTCAATGTAGAAGAGAAAGTCAGGAGAAACAGACATGCAAAAAGACCTAAAGCTTCATCACTACTGTTTAACCACTTAGATTTTTTAGGGTCGTCATCTGGTTTAGTCTTAGTTCCCATGGTGATGCGGAATAACCATTTACCTCTTAATTTCATAATCATTTTCGATCTCAACTTGAAAAATTTGAACGATGTAAGCAAAGGAAGTGAATAAGCATCCATTATGAAGAGAGAAAGAAGGAATGTAGAAAATAATCACAACCGTAGAAAAGAATCACAACCACCTAGGACAATATAATAACCCCCTACTTTCAACACTTTATAGTTTAGTGCATTGAATACAATCAGGTCCGAGCATGCATCTTGAAACAATTGGTAACTCACCTTGTAATCAGCATAATAACGCACAAGAGAGGAGACCACAATCATGTTTCGTGGAGTGCAACAAAGTGACACCGTATACAAGCACAACTTGCAAAAAAACTAGGAAGGAGGTGAAATCAAATCTTGGTTGTGAGAAAGAGTGTCTCACGTCACAAAGGATACCCCCTTACTACAAACTATGGCGGATGTGCTCACTAGTCGCAAGCAATAATAAGGGTAAATACAAGTTTTAGACAAACTTAGGATAAGTCCCGATGATCTTTAATGCCGAAAAAGCACTCGGGAGCAAAATAGGTGCTCAAAGTGTCACTGCACACTTGAGCACACGATTAGTAAAAAAAATCGACAATAATGCCTAAAAATTATCACTTTGAAACATCCAATTTAACTAATTTAAAGCAATTAGGACTTTTTTAAACGATAAAAAAATGTTAATTAAAAGATGATTTTAAATTACTACTAATCGTAATGAAGATATAATTAAGGTCGTAATTAATAAAACTAGATTTAATATAATTAAATCTAATTAATTATGAATAATAAGGAAACACTAATTAAGATCTAATTAAAATTAAATCCTAATTAAATATTTAAATTTATTTCCCTTTTTTAAAAATTCCACCTAAAAAAACACCCCAAAAAGAATTCCCACCAAAAAGAAATTTAAAAAAACTTACCAAAAATGAATTTAAATAAACTTACCATTTGTTTGAAATAAATGAATTTTAACAAACTTGAGGTGGGAGGATCCCGAGTTGGGTGGATCTCTGTGCCGGGAAAGGTGGGAGGATCCCGAGTTGGAGATGGAGACCGTTCGGGTGGATACGGTTAGGTGGAGGTCGTTGGATCAATGCCGAGCTTTGTGGAGGGAGGATCCCAATATTCATGGAGGCCATTTGGGGCGGGAAGACAGGTGAGGGAGATCCGGGTGGATAGCTCGGGGAGAGGGATTGAGCATGGGGCATGGTAGGAGCTTGCAGTGGGGAAAAATATAGGGAGGAGTTGTTGGGAGCAGGTCGGAGTAGGCTCAATAAGAGGCATGCAGGAGACTCCAACATGCGGGAAGGCATGACTCGGCCATGTAGGGGAGAAGTAGAGCTAAGACAGGGAAGGAATCTAGGACACCAAGGAATGTGAATCAGGGATGAGGGAAGGGAAGGACTCTAGAAAATGAGCTCGGCCACGCAGAGAACACAGGAGAAAGGAGCACAAATTTTCCAGGTCAATCAATAAACTTGGCGAGGAAAAAAACACTCACAAAGCAAAAAAACTCACCCGAGGTAGATCACAACTCAACTAGGTTGGAAGAAATCAGTTTGAACAAAAAACCATGCATCGAAAACATGAACTTGGGAGAATGACTTAGTTGGGAGAAGTGCACCAAAAACCAAACTTCAAACCTAAAATTCAAACCTGTATTCTGCAAAATACCATGCAAACATAGAAGAGAGACAAAAAAATAGAGATCTAAAAAAATTCAGTTAAGTTTTTTTAAAAAAAGACTAGAAAATAACCTCTTATTTAATTGATCTACCAGATTTAGCTGCAGTTAGCTAAATGTAGCTGTAAAACCCCTAAAAGCTTCAGGAAACCTACACATGCATGAAGAACACAACAAAAAAAAAAACTTTCCAAGAACACTTGTTAAATATGTTAGCAATAAATTTCTAGAATATAATGATTGAAAAACTTGCACGAGGAGTAAAAATGAAACCAATGCACCACAAAGTAGTTGCACTCAAATGACGAATGCATGTTTACCCGATCTCAGCTCTGATACCATGAAAGAGTTTGTGAGAATCGAATCGAAAATGATGCACCATGAAGTAGTTGCACTCAAACGGAATCGTGATAGCTCCAACGTAATCACAAGGATCGATCAACAATGGAAGAACTTTCTCAACAGAAATAAATCTTGCACATAGAGGAAAGACAATGGAGTGTCTTGGCATACTCATAAATCAGAAATGAAAGGGTACATATAGGGTGTTGAGTAACCCTAGTGCATGACACACAAGCAAACCCTAAACCTAACCCATGTGAGATGACCCTCCATATGTGAGTGGAGGACACATAGGATCCCACACACCAACAATCCTTTCTCTATGGCTACAATGTTTAAACATGCAGATTTGGTTAACAAAAATTCTTTATCCAACACAGTCTCAAGTAGGTGCCTCGGGTGGCTTGTTTTTGTTCCATCCAGCCTCTTTCTCCTTATCCATGATATTTCCTTAACCTTAAGAAGATATATATTGAGACTCTAGCATCATTTTCTTGTGCCACGTAATATCAACAATGTTTATTTGAGGTCTGCATTGAACTGTTAACCACTTGATTGACCCTAGAAATGTCCTCGCTCCAAAGAACATGAGATTAACATCGAGGGCAGCTTGTTAGCATTATTATACATTAGGATTTGGTGCTTGATAAGTGGCTCCTTCGACTAGAAGAACCCTAAACCATACATGCTTGAATATGCATTTCTCTTTCACAATTAAGTTGGTTATGTGGCGATTACATGGAAAATGCCATTCAGTCTCCTAAACCGTATTATTCTCGCATTGGAACCAAGGATTGGCTTGAACTAGGAGCATGAAGTGCTTGTATAGGTGGAATGGTTGCCAAGAGGATAATTTTGGCCTTTCCATCTATTATTTTGCTGATTTTGTGGATATCTTTGATTAGATTGTTGATTTTTGTGTGGTTGATATCCTTGATTTGCATATTGCCCCTAATTTTGATAACTTATATAGGATTGGGATTGTTTTTTTATAGGGATATAAATTTTTAGTCAAATTTCTGATAAAATATTTCATATCCTTATCTTTCTTTGTTGTGTTGGAGACTGGTATGTAAAGGAAGTTGGTTACAAATTTCACTCAAGGATATGAGCAATAGTAGGTTGAAAAAGTTGAGGGTTCGGGCTATAAGGGCATGAGTGGTCTAGGGCTAATTTATTAGCTTGTATTAAACAATATGTTGCCCTTATGGCCAATGCATAAGTTGTTGGCAGAGTTGTACCTCTCATGGATTGCACCATAACAACAATATTAGAATTAAGAGCTTTTAAAAAGTAAAGAAATGCACCTTCAATTGTAGGCTTGACAAGAACTAGAATTTTGTCCCATGTTTTCTGAAACCTAAAATTAAAATCCACCATGAGTTCATTTGGGGCCCTTTTGATGGTGGTTAACTACTCCAATAGAGACAATTTATCTGCTCTTTCTCCAAATTGATTACACAAAGCTATACATAACTCATTCCAATTCCTAATTGATCCTGTTGTTAGGCTCCCTGAACCATTGCAAATCCTTTCCTTCGAATGATGAGGATAGAAGTTTCATGGCTATGTCCATATAAAAAAGTTCATGAATAACACAAACATTTTTAATATCCTAAATGTGATCCATTGGTGTGGTGTGATTCTCACCAATAAAGAATGGGATGCTCTTCAAGGATGATATTGGGATTGGATTTTTGTGCATGAGGACAAGTGGATTGCTGCCCATGAAATTAACAAATGGGTTTGGTTTTTGGACAACCATTCTAATGGGTCTTAGAACTCTAGTGGATTGTAAGAAGGGCCTACTAGGTGGTGGCGTTGAAAGAGTTCTGTTTGGTGGAGATGGTGATCTATGAATGTGTCTTCCTCTTCCTAGAGATAGTTGTAGGCACTCAAATATGCCTTCTTCTCTTATTTTAGACTTAGTGTGTATCCTTCTCATGAATTTGGAACACTCAAATAGCTGAAACTAGTATATTCACTACTTGGAGTTGCATATATGCATTGTTCGCAGAGCCTCCATAGGCTAGGATTTTACCAAGCTACACATCTAAACTTGGAAAAACTGGAAATATTAATTTCAAAGATCCCACTAGGCATTCCAAAACTATTGGAGCTAAAAAATTTCACATGTCCTAAATCAAAAGAATATAGGGCTTTGAGGCAACATGAGTCTATCTCCAAGTTGTGGGACTCGAATTGAGACAGACCTCCCGAGAAGGATGGATTACTCAACTTACTTCTATTGATACCCTACTCCTAGGAATTGAAACTTCCAAGGGACTAGAGTGAGAAGGATATGCATAAAACATAAATCTAAACTACATGAGGTGATAACACTGAAAATAAGAGGAAAGATACTTATGAAAGAGAGAAAATGGGAGAAAATAATGATGAAGAGGGTAGATAAAAAAACATAGTTCAAAACCACATCCTAAATCCAATTCCCATAATGCATAATAGATACAAACTTTGAAACTACATGCACAACATACTTGCGTAAGTAAATAAAAGGCAAAGAAATGCAATAAAGCACCAACTAAGGTAGAAATGAGCCACAAAACCAAAGATTTTATTACTTGAAGATCATTATGATGTAGAAAGAAGGTGTGAAACATTTACAAAATAAAACTCCAAGGCTTTCCACTATGGAATTCTTCTGGAGCACCAAATGATACCCTCGCATTCCCAAAGTATCAAACATTTCAATTGGGAATCATTTTACAAAATATAGAAAAATGAGAGAAGAAGAAAGAGAAAATAGAGGGAAATTCAAATTCTTCCTTCACAACTCACATTAAATGTTATGAAAAAGGTCTTGATCACTTCTAAAAACTCACTTCCACATGCCATCTTCCTTATTGAAGAAGAAATGGGTGCCCACAGTGTATTAAATTCTAGTGTTTAGGCCACTTGAAACTATACTTTTGCATGTTGAATATGTATTTCTCTTCCCCACCCACCAATTACAATCTAAATTTGTGAAATATAGATTTCATTACATAGAGGATATTAAGACCTTTCCAATGATATAAGATTTGTAAAATTTGGGCTAAGGAATTGAGAGTTATGGCATTTTTAGTCCTTGCGGAAAAATGTTGTTTTCTTTGTTTATGCGGATTTTTGTTTTAGTTCTCCATAGATTTTGACTTCTGCGAGGTTTTTCTTGTATGTCATGGCCTTTTCAAATCCTCTCGCAGCTTGTTCATATGATCTCATAGCTCAAACAGGACCTTGCTTCATTCTACAACTTCTCCCAAAGTGTAGCGCGGCTTTTGACTTCCACTGATTTCATTCAACCACCCATGCTTTTCTCCAAGCTTCCATGGCTCATTCTAGACTTTGACGAAATATTCAAATATTGCGCGGCTTTTCCGGTTTAACATTGAATATCCACCAAGTCCATATTTTTTGAGTTGTTCAATTTTTGCAAGGAGTGAAAAATAGAAAACACATCCATCCCTAGGAAGTTATCACTTCTCAGGATCGACATTGTTGGGTAACCCACCATCCTATCTACTAATCATTTTCGTGTTCATTTTATCTTTGTTTTGTAGGTCATTAAGCTCACCATGAGGAGGATCTTTTTCACCCGTATATTTTCCATCATCATCTTATCAAGAGGTGTCATTAAACCCTCACATCATTTAAAGTTGCTTATTTTCTTGTATTCCTTTCAATTAACTTAAGACATGAACTAAAAAAATCAATCAACATTTTGGCACACCTAGTGAGACCCACCCTTTCTCTTTGGTAAGTTCTTTAATTATTTCATTTTCATTTCATATGCCATTTCTTTCTTTCTACTAACCTTGTAGATAGACTTCACTTTCTTACGTGTGTGGTGAATCATTTATTTGCATCAACAATGTGTGTGCTTAAATTAAAAACAAAAAAAAGGAAAATAACGTTTATCCACGTATTCTTCATTTTATCCCTATTTTATCTTTTTATATTTCTCTCCTTCCTTTGTTTGCATGATTTCATTGAATATAACATTTTGTTTTAGGATTTAAAAGGAACGCCTTCATGCTTGATTGATAATCTAGTATAAGTAGGAGGTACTTTGTTGCATTCATGCTTATTCCACACACAACCAAAATCACAAATCAATTAACACATCTAAAACATATTCTACTAGGTGGAACTATTAGGATTTCATCACCCAATAGGAAATCCACCATGGTTTTTGGGCCGTGTAAGATTTTTTTATTATTAGTATAAATGCTAAGCACCTAACACCCTTATCACTGCAAAGTGTGTGAAGTGAGGGGTAGGCCCCAATACCAAGCCACATACTAGGTAATCATCACCGATTTGAGCCTCACGTACCTTTGGGTATATCAAGGAAACCAACCAAAACAACCTGAAACCATACTTCATTTGGCCATTTCGAGGTTCCCTTTGAGCCCATTTCTATTCTTTTTCACACTCATCCGATAAACAATATAATCCACAATTTCTTTATGATTTCCTTGTTATATTAAAGATCAACATAAGTTCTTATTTTTGTTTCATGCCCATTATAACTCACTCTCAAGCTAAAAAGAATGGAACAAACCACTTCATCTAACAATATCCCCACTTCCAACAATCTTCCTAAAAACTTTTGCAATTTCCATTGTTTCCTCTACACCCATGATCACCACACCTTTGGTTTCCAAACTATTGTTTCTATGGTCCCTTCTTATGATACCCATTTCATCTAAAATAATCCCCATCTTGAAAATAACCCTTTTCTTTATCAACATTCTGTTACCTCTAGAAAAAATACACCCCCATCTACCACATCCTTTGATCCTTTAGACCTCCCACTATCCCTTATGGATAACTAGAGTTTCAAGAGCTTCTTGATGCCAATACCATTTCCCTTCATGACTATCTCATCCATAAATCTACCAATCTCCCCATTGATGGACCACCCCTTTAACAACTTTATGCTTATCACTCACAACCTGAATCTACCCAAGTCCTTACTTCTCAACTTTCCATTTTATTTCCAAGAGCCATGAATGAATTAGTAATGGCCCAAAGTGAGCATGTCCCCCATGAATCTTCCACCATGATCCATCAATCCACTCAATTGGTGGCCCCTATTCCACCTAACTTACCTCACATCAACACCACTCCTATATCTTCTATCCCCATCACCTCTTCTTCTAATGTGGTCACCAATGCTATCATTAAAACCAATGTAAAATCCCATTTACTTCTTCCACCACCGAGAAGAACATTCAAATATTGGTGCCCATTTATACATCCCAAGTCCATGGTAATGTCATCATCTCATAATCCCACCCTTCGAGTCTTCTAAAACTCATTAACCTCCAATCCGAGGTGCCTTCCAACACATGCTCCCTAATCAAACTATCCAAACATCTCAACCATCTTACATACACATCCCAACTCATCCTATGCAAGCTCAATCCAATATCCCCATCTCTCAACAAAATTAAAACCTATCCATCTAATTACATCCCCATCTCTCAACAACATCACATCTCCCAACCTATCCAATCACAAGCTTTCCATTATCTTCCTCCTTATCAACCACCTCTAAAAACTCATAACTATCCACAACAATATCAATCTCATCTATTACCCAACCAATCCACTTGCTATAATTTGTAGCCTCGCCAATAAATCCCTCATCCTCACACATATAACAACCCCATGCAAGATTTGATAAATAGAATGGAAATTCTAGAAGCCGCTAATCTGGGTCCTAAAAGCTCATTCACCTATGAACAAATCTGTAATGAGCCTATCAATCCATTAGTTCTCATAAAACCTTATCCTCCACATTAGGAACTCCCTAAGTTTTCTAAATTCAACAATAAGAAGGACCCTTAAAATCACCTTCGTGCCTTTAGGCATACATGTTATCTTATCTCCCACAACCAAGATCTCATGCTTCACACTTTTCCCATGTCATTAGACATACCCACTTGGATTGGTATAATGACATTCATGTTATCCAAATATCTCTCCTAGCGATTTGGATAACGCATACACATTCTAGATCTAATTTATTCATTGCAATATTACACATGCTTAATATCACTTGGCACATTTCCTTGGTCACATTTTCCTATGCGCCCTTCTTCGTTCTCTCCTTCCACTTCTCCCTTACGCCCACCTTTCACGCATTCACCTTCTTCCTTGTCAAGTCTCTTCCCTTCCTACACACCCCATGATTTCTTCTATCGCCTAAGTCATTGGCCCCTCACGCATCGCACCTATTACTTTGTAATAGTTACTCCTTGAGCATGTGTTCTCTTCTCACCAGTTTACCTCATTTCCCCATGCACATCACACGTGCCCCTCTCGCTCCTTCCTCTATTTTCTCCATGTGCCATTTCCATGTGCCCTTTTATGCTAGTGTAATATTTTGACATGCCCGAGTGTGCCGTGCACAATCAGTCAAAGTGAACCAATAGGGAACTAAATCCTTGCAACAAATCAAGTAAGTGATATGTGGCAGAAATGACAAGCATTCACACAAGTTGGCCATCATTTTATCAATTTGTGTGTGGCATGTGCTTTGTGTGTGCCAAAGACTTTGACATTTTCTCGACATCCGTATCTTCCACTATAAAGCTCGGATGGGCGCGCACCTGGACTTGTGAGAGAGCTGCATTGACATCCGCCTGACAGTGCCATAAATTCAAAATTCAAAATTCAAATTCTGGTGAATCTGGTAGGTAAGAAACATGAAAATATCTTTCTGAACATTGATGAGTAGATCTGATTGCTCCAACCACCCAATTTGGTATGATCCACCCTCCTTTTCACAAATCTCCAAGTAGATTTGTAGGCATTGAATGTTTCTTATTGGTGGTTGTGTTTCAAATTTAGGTTTTCCCTCTTCTTACCTTCTTCCTCCATGGATTCATCTATAAATGTAAGAGAAAGGCTCTTTTGTTATGTTGGACACTCTGGATCCTTACGTGTTTTTCCAAGGACTCCATATTTTGAGTTCAGACACTCTATGATTGGATCTTGCATGTGGATATCATCCTCCTTCATCATTGTAACAAATCTGTGCATTTCTAGAAGTAATATAAACATCGTTTTATGACTATTCTCTATCCTAACGTGTTTACATTCCTTCTTCATGCCTTTTATTTTACGTTGTGTGCCGGTTGTGCTACTTCAGGTCCCATACAGTTCCATATTTAGTTTTTTTCTATGAGAATGATCGAGTGAATGTGTTTTTCTTTGTCTTGCTACTCATGCCTATCCTCTTTTCACGCATTCGCTATCATTCTCACTCGTAATAGATAGTGTTCATCCCTCTTTTCTTTTGCTATCACCTTTTAGTGTAGTTTCCTTCCATGTTATCCTTCTATCCTGGTCCCTTGGCATTATTAGCTTAGTTTCCCTTTTAGCACTAGGAGTAGCAATAGTAGTAGAAATAGATAGAGGAACCGGCCTTTCGAGATCCTGTCCCAAGATTGCAAGGTCCCACAACTTGGGGATGGTTCCATTATGGTTTCAAACACCTCAACCCTTTCGAGATCCAAGATACGGGTGCATGTTTGAGCAACCAATAGTTTTTGGCATGCCTGGTGGGACAAGCATTAAAAGCTCAAATTTCATATCTCTAAGTTTTGGTGTGTGGACTTAGTGTTTTAGCCTCGAAGGATCATTTTAACACATCTGGTGACTCCCAATATTTTAAGATCTCTGTTTCAGTCCTTGAGCACCTTTCATGAGAAGAGTGCACACAAGAAGAAGTGTAGTAATTGAAGATTCTTTTGAATACCTCCAACTATCCCCGAGAAGAGTTCATTCTAGAAAGCCCACGCGTGCATCTCTATCTCCAGTGCACCACACCCACTCAACTCCTCAAAATAGACAACCTGCATGCCCTGCAATGGCACATCAACAACCTCCTCCATTAAGAAACTTTGTAAAATTTGTTGGAGGGAGTCCCTTACTCCTAGTTGTGCAACATGATATGCCAAATGGCACACTCAAGAGTATTCCTTACTTTACTAGTGAGAATCAAGTCACCCCTCAGGAGCATATCCAGGATATAGCAAATGTGTGTTCACTCTATTTGATCACACATGATGATGTAGCAATTAGGTTACTTGTAGCCTCTTTCAAAGGTAAAGCACTTTAATGGTACCGAGGCTTGAGACTTGGATCTATCACCACCTGGGATGAGCTAGGAACAACTCTTTGCAATTACTTTGAAGATAAGTCAGATCACCTATCGTTAGTGGAGAAATTGACAACAACAAGGAGGGCACCCAATGAGCAGATGACTAATTTCAACATCAGATTTCAAAAGACTTGGGATAGAATCCCTCTTGTGGTAAGACCTACAACCCAACATGCTTTCCTTTATTATCTGAAGGTGCTCAATAATGATATTTTAGTTATGATCTAATCTATGGGAGGTAGGACTTTACCAGTTGCTTATAGCATTGCAGTAAGGGCAGAAAATAGTCTTATTTAGGTGGGAAAGTTGGCTCCTAGACCACCCATGCCCTTGTTCCCAGAGATGTCATAAGCACCCCAACCTTATGTGATCCCTATTCCTATCCCTTAGCAAAGTGCACAACTAGTTACCTCAACATCCTATTCTCCATCACAGTAAAAGGAAGATGAAGAATTGAAGGCCTTAATCAGAAATTTGTCAAACAAGGTCATATCATTAGAAAAGCAATAAGCACAAGCCTATAGAGGAAATTCCAATCAGGCACATGGCCAAGGCAATCATCCTTGGTAGAATCAATATTGAAATAAAAGATACACGCCTAACCAATAAAATGACATATGGAAACCTAATGCACATCTCGCCCTTGCAAGTTGTTCCTCTTATGCCTTCTATTCCAAATTACCTAGTGTGAGTCAGAACTTGTTCTAGTTCAGAATAACTTGGCACAAGAGTCAGAATGGTGCTTCCTTGCAACATGCAACATAGTCAATATCATTTTTCTAATGTCACTCATGCCCAAACCTTCATGTTCTAGAATGCTTTAGCTTGTGAACCTTCAACAAGTGCCCTGAAGAAAATAACCTAGAAAGACCAGAAAATCCTCCAAAGACAAATTTGATGTTCTTTGGCACGAAGGACTTCTATGTGATCAATCAAGATGTAGAAGATACAAATAGACCACACACCCAAGTTGCAAATAACACAAGATACAAGAATAGAATGTTAGATTCAAGAGTGTAGGTTATAACCCCGACAATGCAAGAAGATCCTCAGAAGAAGAAAGAATCAGACAAGGCATATTATAGTAAAAGCACTCAAATCCCTATACAGGAGGCCCCACGTAAATATCCTTCTAAAGCACGTGCCCCTCCTTTGGTAGGTCAGGCCTCTGCTCCAACTAAAATTTCAGCTTGCGCCGAACAGTCAAGAAGGGATGTTGTTCCCTAAATGCACAAGATGGGGGCCTTCCATTTAGCATTGTTGACCAAATGAAGAGAACAAACATAAATGTCACAATGTGGGATGCCCTAACCATTCCATCTTAAGCAGGATTTGTTGCATGAAGCTTTGGCGCAACTCCCACGCACTGATCTAGTTATGTATAAGCCACGTGCTTCTATCAAAATCTTCCAAGAAGAGGAGAAACAAGTAAGTAAAGTTGTTAAAACCCCACCCTTCTATATGTCCTTGATTATAGGTAAGCACCTAGTGCATAATTGCATAATTAACTCAGGTGCTAGTACTTCTATTATGCCTAAGAAGATAGTTGATGTCTTAGGTCTGAAATATAGCCCTTTGTCTAAAGGAGTCCTACAACTTGATGGATCAATTGTTACCACCTTAGGAGTCATCAAGGATATTGAGTTAACCCTCCATGCACATCCAATCCTAACAATTACTCAAGATGTGTCAATCATCGACCTTCCTCCTTTATTTTCCCTATTTTTATCAAGAGAATTTATCTGCTAAAGTGGGTGGTTACTTGTCTTTTGATTGGTCTCATATGTTACTCAAGACAAGGTATGGTACCTGGTTTACCATACAAGATGAGCCTATATTTTCCTATCATGTAGAGTCATATGTCCCATCCCCTCTCCAAGCCAATTGTCTTATCAAAGAAGAAAAAATTTCAGTTCCTGAAGAGCAGTCTCTTCCACCCTCTATTCCAAACCTAGTGCTTGATGAATGGGCGGAAAGATATCACAAATTTTATCCCTATGCTAAAGAATTGGAAGCCTATGAAATTGGGCTTGGTACTTATTACATTCTAGAAGAAGACGTTATGCTTCCATGTGCGCTCATGAAAGACAAAGTTCAACTTGGTCTATGGAAGTTGTACTTTGATGGATCCAAAAGTAGAAATGGTGTGGGAGTAGGAGTGGTTCTCATTTCCCTAAGGATGAGAAATTATTCTTCACACACAAGCTATAGTTTGCATGCTCTAATAATGTGGTAGAGTATGAAGCGTTAGTGCATGGCTTGCTCATTGCTGAGAAGAAGAAAATTAAGGTGTTGCAGATCTTTGGGGACACAGAATTGATCATCCACCAGGTTACCAACAAGTTCCAGACAAAGAATAAGCTTCTCAAAGCTTATAAATATAGAGTATGGGACCTACTTGAGAGCTTTGATGCCCTTAATCTACAAGTGGTTTCACATAGAATGAACAAGGAAGCTGACCAAATGGCCATGCTCGGTTCACAGTTTTCTCCTATTGAGGACTTTTTCAAAGGAAACACTCAGCACATTAAGATGGTGATCAGACCATCCATTCTAGACAATAACACCAGTTGGCAAGTGTTTGTGATGTGTAGATCATCCAGTTTATCCAAAATGAAGCTGAATTTTCATCAAGTATGCAAGCTGACTTGCATGACAGCTATGGTGACCAAGTAATATAGCTGAAGACAAATAAGTTGCCTAAAGGTCTGGTCACCTTAGAACAAATGTTCAACCCTGATGATGAGTTCAAGGGTGAAGAAAGATACATGTGTGCCATGCAAGAGGACTACTCCTCCGTTACTATTACACATGGGAAAGAGTTGTTGCTCAACAGACTTGTGCGCATGAAGAAAAATAGGCCTTCATCTCTCTCTTTCAAAAATACAGTGATATTTTCTCATGGGAGTATGAAGACCTCAAAGGTTTTGATCCAAGTGTTTCTCAACAATCCATTGACCTTGATCTGGTATAAATCCCATCAGACAAAAGCAATGACCAGTCAATCCAAAGATAGAACCCCTCATGAAGAAGGAATTATCCAAAATCACTAAGGCAAGAATTATTTTTACTATCAAATACTCTACCTAGGTTGTAAATCTGGTTCTGTCACGCAAGAATAATGGTGAAATCAGACTTTGTGTTGATTTTAGAGATTTGAATAAGGCATCTCTATAAGGATCATTATCCTTTTCCTTTAATGGAGCATATTTCGGCAGATGTGGATGGCGCGCAAAGTTCTCCATGATATATGGGTACTGTGTTTCAACAGTGCCCCGATCAAGGAAGAGGATCAATTCAAAACAACATTTACAACCAAATGGGGAACATATGCATATCAAAATATTCCCTTTGCTATATCAAATATGGGCACCACATTTCAGCATGCCATGGACATTGCCTTCAAAGGATACATTAATAAATTTCATCTTGGTTTACCTTAATGATATAATGAGTCTTCTCAAAGCAGAGTGTAGATCATATATCAGAAAATTCCCTTTGGTATGTCAAATGTGGGTGCCACATTTCAGCATGCTATGGATGTTGCCTTCAAAGGATACATTAATGAGTTCATCTTGGTTTACCTTGATGATATAACTGTCTTCTCAAAGTAGAGCGCGGATCACATGGCGCACCTAGAAAAGGTCTTTGAGAGATGCAAAGAATTTGGGGTATCTCTTAACCCCAAGAAGTGAAATTTTGTGGTGGCATAGGGCAAGCTCTTGGGCCATGTGGTTTCAAAGGATGGCATCATAATTGATCCTGAACGTGTTTCAGCCATCCTAGCTCTTTCCCCCTGGCGCACAAAAAGGCCCTACAATCCTTCCTTGGCAAGATCAATTTTGTTAGGAATTTTATCCCTAACTTTGTGGGATTGGTTTGGCCCATCACCTTAATGCTCAAGAAGGACATAGCCTTCAGATGGACAATAAAAGGAAGAGAAAGATTCAACAAAATCAAGCAAGATATTTCTCGTGACACCAACACTCATCAATCCAGATTATTCAAAGGATTTCATCCTTTATGCTTATGGCATTGATGTGAGCATTGCTACTATCCTAACACAAGAAAATGAACAAGGGATGGAACAACCAAGTGGCTTTCTTCACCGTATTAATGAAGGAATATGAAGTTAAAATATAGTCACATAGAGAAACAAGTCTTCACCATCATGCGCGCACTCAAGAAATTCAAAAGTATGCTTGCCACCAATCATATCAAGGTGTTAGTCTCTCACTCTTCTATCGAGAGACTTCATCATGGGAGAAATCACTAGAAAAGAGAGCACGATGGGTGACCAAAATCATGGAATATGATGTGACTATTAAAGCCACAAATTTGGTAAGAGGTAGTGCACTCTGTAAGCAGATTGCTGAGGATGTGCGAGCTGAACCTGAAGCTTCATTATTTTTGGATGAAGACCTTCCGCGTGTAGAAATTGAACAGAATATAGACCCTAGTGCGTGTGACTGAATGAAGGACATGATTACATTCCTTTCCGAGGGTGCATTCCCTCCCAGTTTAAATAAAGCAAAGAGAAGACATCTGAGGTTACAATCTGTCCCTTATGTGTTGATTTATGGACTTCTCTTCAAAAGGAATCTTGATGGCATGTTGTTAAGATGTATCAATGGCGTGTAGACTAAACAGGTGTTAGTAGAATTTCACAATGGATTCTTTGGTGGACACTTATCTACCAAAAATACAACAATGAAGATCATGATAGCAAGTATCTTTTGGCCTACCCTGTTTGCATATGCACATAGATGGGTCAAAAATGAAAGGAATGCACTTTCTTTGCAGGAAAGAAAAGATTGGAAATACTTCCCCTTCAACCAATCCACGGATCAGCCTTTTTGTGCAATGGGGTCTCAACTTCATAGGCATGATCAATATGCCTTTAAGCACTGGACATAAATGGGTGCTAACAACTATAAATTACTTCACCATATGGATAGAAGCTTTCGTGCTTAAGGAATCAACTGAGGCATTCATCCTTGAATTTCTTGAGGGTTTAGTCATAAGGTTTGGCATTCCTCAAACCATTATCTCTAATAATGCAAAGGCCTTCCTTGGTGCTAAAATCACTGATTGGGCTCTAAGTCTGGGAATTTACCTGAAAACCTCTTCTAACTATTACCCTCAGGGAAATGGTCTGGCAGAATCAATAAACAAGAACCTGATTAGAATCATGAAGTGCACAATGAACATCAGCCAAAAACAATGGCATACAAAGGTCCTGTACGTGCTCTGGGAAGATAGAATCAACAAAAAAGGTAATAGGAACTTCACCTTACAAGCTTGTCTATGGTAAGGAGGTTGCCCTTCCTTTGACACTAGAACTAAATTCATTGGCACTTTCCCAACAGCTAGAATTGGAAGGTATGGACTAGAGAGAAATCAGAATGGTAGAGTTGGTTAACCTTGAAGAACTTAGGAACTCTGTATGACCAAGCTAGAACAACATCAACAAGCAACAAAGAAATGGTTTGACAGAAAGGCTAGGCCTCAAGCTTTTAAAATTGGGGACTTGGTTCTAAAATGGGATGCTAACAGAGCTAAACCAGGTGTCATTCAAAGTTTGATGCACTTTGGAGTGGCCCATACATCATCAGTTCCTACAAAGAAGCTAACTCTTTCGAGTTAACTCATCTTGATGGAGACACACTACAAATCCCAGTAAACGGGATCTATCTCAAACCCTTCCATTAAGTTTGCTTCATCATGTTGTATATATTAGAGTAGTTTCAATTCCTCTAAGTTCACCATGCACACCTTGTTTGTTTGTACATACTTCTTTCCTCTTGCATACTCCTACACTCGCTCTTTTGTTGCTTCAAAAAGCAAATCTTTTCTCAAAGCATTTGCAAGATTTAGAATAAGAGCCAATAAACGATCTTTAAATGATTACAGGGGAAGTTTCATGACTACATAACTGACTCCATGCCTAATGGATGCTCCAAGCCACCGATCTTCTTCATCTAGCAACCATATAGCCCTAAAAATCACCAAAATTGTTATCCAAATATCTTGTTAGTGATTTGGATAACTTGCATACACATTTTGGCCCTAAGTTATTCATTGCAATATTACACGTGCTTAAAATCACTTGACACATTCCCTTAGTCGCGAGTTTCCTGCGCGCCCTTCTCCATTCTCTCCTTCCGCTTCTCCCTTGTGCCCACCTTTCATGCATTCACCTTCTTCCTTATTAAGTCTCTTACCTTCCCGCGTGCCCTACTGCTCTTACTTCTATAAGCTATATCATTTTCCCTCACGCATCGCACCCATTACTTTGTAATAGTTACACCTTGACAATGCATTCTCTATTTACTAGTTTGCCTCATTTCCCCACACACATCACATGTGCCCCCTTTGCGCCTTCCTCTATTTTTTTGTGTGCCTTTCCCCATGCCCTTATGTTCCAGTCATCTTTTGACATGCTTGAGTGTGTCACATGCAATCAGTCAAAGTGCACCAATAGGGTGCCAAATCCTTGCAACAAATCGATGAAGCGATATGTAATGCAAATGACAAGCATTCACAAGTTGGCCATCATTTCAGCCGATTGGTGCGCACGGCATGTGTTTTTCATGTGCCAATGACTTTGACATTTTTGACATCCGTATCTTCCACTACAAAGCTCGGATGGGCATGCGCTTGGACTTGTCAAAGAGCCGACATCAAACTACTGGTTGCCATAAATTCAAAATTCAAATTGGTGAATCTGGTAGGTAAGAAATGGGAAAACATTGTTAGAACATAAAGATTAAGTGGTTTGGCCAACCCTTAATTAATATGGGTCCATCACTATTATATAGGTTAAATATTTAATAATATGAAATACTTTTATATTATTAAATATTCATACCTAGGTAATATACATTAGGTAAGTATTTAATAATGTGAATCATTTATGTTTATATTTATTAAATACACTCACCTAGGTATATGTGTCAACCATTTAGGTTGAAAAGGTGGGTCGAGAGACATGCAGAACCTTATATAAAAAGGACTTTAGGTCCTCATTTGATATATTCAGAAATATATCAAAGGTGTGCAAATCAAGTGATTTGGTTTTACCCTTGGTAAATAGGGTTTTAAGGAGGAGGTGATCTTACTAGATGTAAAATAAGTTCTCTGAAGTAAAAGGTTATTTTTAAAGTGGTTTTTACCCTATTGGGGTTTTCCACTATAAATATTGTGTCACTTATGTTATTTATTTCTGTAAGTATTTCTTTATTTACTTATGTTATGATGTAATGTTTATTTAAATATTTATTGTAACATTATATAATATGTAAGTTGATTAAATTCATATTTATTAGAATCCTCAAATTCTAACAAAATTTTTTGAACATTGATGAGTAGATCTCGATTGCTCCAACCACCCGATTTGGTATGATCCACCCTCCTTTTCACAGATCTCCAGGTAGATTTGTAGGCATTAAATGCTTCTTGTTGGTGGTTGTGTTTCAAATTCAGGTTTTCCCTCCTTCTTCCCTTCTTCCTCCATGGATTCATCTATAAATGTAAGAGCAAGGCTCATTTGTTATGTTAGACACTCTGGATCCTTACGCATTTTTCCAAGGACTCCATATTTTTGTATTTTGAGTTGCAGACCTATATGTTTGGCTCTTGCATGTGGATATCAGCCTCCTTCATCATTATAACAACTCTATGCATTTCTAGAAGTAATATAAACATCGTTTTGTGAATATTCTCTATCCTAATGTGTTTGCATTCCTTCTTCATGCCTTTTCTTTTGCGTTGTGTCTTTGGTTGTGCTACTTGAGTCCCCGTAGTTTCATATTTAGTTGTGTTACGTGAGAATGATGGTGAATGTGTGTTTTTCTATGTTACTTGTGCCTAGCCTCTTTTCACGCATTCCTTGTCATTCTCACTTAGAATAGATAGTGTTCATCCCTCTTTTCTTTTGCTATCACCTTTTAGTGTAGTTTCCTTCCATGTTATCCTTTTATCCCTGGTCCCTTGGCATTATTATCTTAGTTTCCCCTTTTAGCACTAGGAGTAGTAGTAGCAGTAGAAGTAGATAGAGGAACCAGCCTTCTCCAGAGATCCGTCCCAAGCTTGCAAGGTCCCACAACTTGGGGACGGTTCCATTGTGGTTTCAAATACCTCGGCCCTTCCAAGATCTAAGATACGGGTGTATGTTTGAGTAGCCAATAGTTCCCTAATATTCATTGTTCTCATTCATCCAACTCACGTAATTTTTCTTAGAGAAAATTTCCATTAATATTGCACGTAAAATAACCATTACTAACCTCTATGTCACTAAGCAATTTGATGATGAATCCATAATTGATTTTGTCACTAGATGGTGTGGCATCATCAATCAGTTATCCTTTTACTTCCCCAAACCAAAATTATTAAATTATTCTCTCGATCGTGTGCAAATCATATCTCATCAACTCTTCAAATACAAAATTTCCAAACCATCAAGGAGGCATTCACCATGGCTCATGAACTAGAAATCTATGCCCTTGAGAAAGGCCATGTCAAGCTTTGATATAATAATCCAAAAACTGAATTCACCAAATGTTCTAACCATAGCGACAAATATAAAAATCCAGAAAATGTCATCATTGTAAAATACTCTTTTGCATCTATCTCTCATACTGATCCCCCATAAAGGGATCCTCAACCCACTCCCTACTATACTCCCCTTGGAGAATCCTACAATTCTATCTTTGACAAACTTATGGCTACAAATATCATTCAATCCCCTCTATCTAACCCATTGATGATTCATGTCCCAAGCCCACATGGTATCGCGACGAACACTATTGCAAGCATCATCGATTCCATGGCCATGATATTAAAAAATTCCACACTTTCAAAGACCTCATACAATGGAGTATCGATTATGGGGACCTTCAAATAGACAATCCTAACACTCCCCCTAACACACCATTAGATGTATTTAAGCAGCCCTTCCCCAATCATCCACCAAAAAATCAAACCAATCCCCTATATCACAAGCACCCAACACCCATACGATAAATACTTTGAGTCATGATCCAACATCACTTCCCACATCTATTACCCCCACTACTTTACCTACATATATTCTACCCACATTTACTCCAATCTCCACCCATATCTACAACTATTATACCCATATCCACTATACCCACATCTATTACATCTACATCTACCACATCCACACCTATCTCTACACCCATCCCTATTTCTACATCTACTTCCCTACCCTTATCTATAACTACATCCATCCCCACACCTACCCCAACATCTATCTCTACATCTATACCAACTTCTACATCTACTCCTTTATCCACATCTATGACCGTATCCATACCCACATCAACATCTAAATCTGTGTCCACATCCATATCATCCCTTAAAGCATCTACTTTGTAGACATCCTCACTTAGCACAACCGCAAATGATGTTCTTACCACATCCTTGTCATCAACAATTCTAGTCACTCCTAAACCAACACCTCTAAGATCCATACAATCTACAACTCCTTCCGATCTCATCAAGATTATCATCCAAATACCACTTTCATCTTCAACATCCATATCTACAACAAAATCTACATCATTTGGTTCTACCTTAAAATATCCACAGGTTGAAATAATCATGATCCTTACCAAGGGTAAATACTCACAAAAAAATATAATAATTTTGGCATCCATACGCAAAAATTTCTCACCCATCCATATAAGAATTTGGATCTCCCTCCTTTGAAGCCCCAACAATCCAAACCTTATAAGCAATCAACATCTCATCATCTATCTTAGGACCTTTCCCATCCATTTTGGGGCCATGCCATTCATCTAAAAATCCAATCACCGCCAAAGAAACCGAATCAAAATAATTTACATCTCTTCCCAAATCAAAATCAAAATCTAAGGCTCCCTAGTAAAGCCTTACAAAAGTAAGACACCAATTTTTCCTTCATCCACCTCTCCCAAATCCAATCCATCCACAAATCACAAAACCCCCTCATCAAAAACTTGCATTGGGTCCTATACTAAAATATTTCAATGTCTCATCCAAGCATCTACCATCACTCTTCTTCCCATCAAATCCTTCGATTCACATGGAAAAAAACCCATATGGTTTGACCTTAATGTCATGTGTGCTTATCATTTCACCCCTGGACATGATATTGAACATTGTAGGGCCCTTCAAACCCTCATCAACAATCTTATAGAAGAGGATGACCTTATCATTGAAGAATATCACCCTTTTCCATCTGGATCCAACCACAATCTCTCAATAAAATCTACACCTCCTAAGGCCTCCAAATACCCTTCTTCATCCAAATCATTCTTCATAACCCCTCCTCCAAACACCACCTCTTCCAAATAAGGTCCCCCTCTTTTCATCAATGTCTTCCATATTGCCACTCATTCTTGACCTTATGATCCTCAATCATCCACCTAATGTAAGCCCAAGGTTTTCAACACTAGTCCATATAATGAGCCTCTTCCATCTTCATCATCATCTAAGGCCAAGGTATCCATTTTATCTACTCACTCTCAAGCCTACTACCATAGAACAAATTATCATAAAGTAGCTCCATGAGGCTCCCATTAAGATGTCTCTCTATGAGCTTATCTAAAGCTCTCTTAACCATCAACAAGATCTTACTGAAGCCTTGCAGTGTATCCCAATCACCAATGATGAGACTCAACCTTTCATGGTTCTTTTGAAGCTTTTACAACTTCTTCCACCATCTCTTTTCATGATTCCAAAATTCTTGACATCTTACGTGAGAACCACAACCTTCCTCTTTTCATCATTTTCTACATCAATGACACATTTATCCACTGATCAATGATTGATAATGGTGATAACATTAATATGATCTCATCCCATATATTTGATGAAATTAAAATTCCTAAATCCATTGTCACTTAGTCACCCTCGAGTTCTTTGTGCTTTCAATGAATTTATTGCCCCCACTTTGGGTAAAATTATCCACCCCATCCCCATCGTTAAAAACTCTTTCACGTGCTCTTTTACATTGTTGAGGGGAGTTTTAATACAATGTTTTTCTTGGACGCCCACGGATCCATGTCATGCGTTGTATCCCATACACTCTCATTGTTGTATCAAATATGAGCATGAGGGGAAAATACATACCCTCCCCATAGATCTACCTCTATTTAAAGCATGCCACATGACCTATTGGCCAAATGATGTGCTCATCCCTAAGCTAGATTCATCTTCAGAACCATCCACTAGCTCATATATACCTACATCCAAGCTACCCAATGATGAATCTCTTAACATTTTTATGCAACATCTTTCATGGGGAGTATCAACTCCTCACCCAATGCTCTTCCCACACTTAATCGACTTGGTAGACCTGATAAAGCTCCTATGTATCAACCTAATGTCATGGATATCATTTCCTTTGGTCCACCTCATCTCAAAACCAATCTCATCTATGGTGGAATCAATCACCCTTCTTCTCATATCAATGATCAACCTCACACTAAACCATATACCAATGGATTCAATTTCCTCTATAACAAATCCTTCACTTATACCTAAATCCACTGTTGTGCATGGAATGGATTTGGTCTTAGATGTTATGAACAAGGCATGCACGACCTTATCAATTATCAATCCCATAAGCCTCATGAGAAATTTGGATTGGGTTTCAAATAACAACCCACATCTACTTCTTCTACATCCCCCATGCATATCAATCCATCACCTAATTCTTCTCCATCTAATTACCCCATGGATACATATGAAATTGTGTCTATTTCTTCTATCTTTTTTAATCTCAACCATCACTTTGGGACTGGCCACTTATCAGGATGAAGGTGAATCTAGGTCCCTTCCTCTCATATTTCCCAACATGGTAGAGGAATATTCCCCTACCATCAACATTATCTAATGTAGTGACAAAACTCCATTATTTCCTACATGGGGCTGAATATTCTCACCTTCATAAGTCCTTACCACCCAACACATCCACCTTTCTCAATGAATCCACCATCGACATCAATGTAGGGACTCCCCAAGAGCCATGTATCCTCAAAGTTGGACAATCTCTTGATCCAAAAGAGTTATATTCCTTCACCACCTTCCTCTCTAAACATAGCCGGTCCTTCTTGTTTCACCTGATTCTTAGACGTTTCTTTGAAATATTGACAAAACAGATAGGGTAACAGGTGTAGGAGGAATACTTGTTGAAATGTTGGTTGATGAGTTGTTGCACGTGTATGACTTCTGAATCCACATCTGATCATGAGATCTTCCTTTTGGCTAGGAGGAACTACCTATAATGAAAAGCAAGACCACCAAAAAGAGTTAAACAATATGTGCAGTGAACTGCCTAGCGTGTGCTAGATTCGAGAAGTGTGATACTTCCTAGACGGCTGTCAGTCCACTGTTTAAAACAATTTAATGTGAGTAGTAAAATAAATCCTATTGTAATTTGAAATGATTTAGGTATCTCACTTGAAACACAATAATAAAGATCTAATCTAACAGGCTAGGTTAAAATAAGATCTAAAGGTCAAACAACTGGTTCTGGGTCTCTGCAGGTCTGACAGAGGTCTCAGGAAGATCACAGGTGAATAAGGGTGATGTGGAATTAGGTGGATAGGTCACTGTTCTAGGTTGTATGGGCACATACAGAGACTGATGCGTTAAGGGTGACCGACAAGGTGAGGGGTGGTAATCTTAGGTGCCGACATCTTGTGGAAAATTGGGAATGCTACAGAAGGAGTTTTGGGTCTCCTTTGTGATTGCACAAGGGACTTTGGTTGGTTAGAATGAGGTATTAGGTGGTTTGGGTGGGATTTGACAAGGTTTTAATGGGTATATGGAGGGGTGAGTATTAACAGAGGAGGTCCTGTGGGTGGCTAAAGAAACAAAGGACGACAATATAATGATGAAACCAATGAACCAAAGGAGTACAACGTTCTACTTACTTGGAACCTAGTTCTGGACACCTACAAGTGAGGAATGAAGGTGTTGGTAAGAGGTTGAAGGCTGCAGAGGATCACCAATCATAGAAAAGCTTCTGCATGGGCTGCATGTGCATTCCTTTTTGCTTGCTTGGAGCAAATCCTCACGAGGTGAGTAATGGATGGTCATGCGGCAGACAAAAGGCTTGATCTCCTTCCTTACATGTGTGTTCTCACTGAAATTCATTCTCAGAAGATGTGATATCTCTCAGGATAGTGCTAATGTTTGACAACCTCCAAAATAAGGTTGTTTTGGGGATTAAAAGGTGACCGACGGTGGTTCTGGCTTAACCGACAACGGTTAGGGGTAATCGGCATCGGTCAAGGTGGGATTTCCTAGGTTTACTAAACTAAGGAGATCCTCTTGATTTTCTAGGATCTTGTGTCACTAACCCATGGATTAGACTGAAAACATCTTGTACGCATGTGGGAAAGTGGTTAGAGATAATGTAGGCATTGATTTTTAGGGTTTGGGTGAGTCTTAGTTATGGCAACCTACTAAGAATAGGTCTTAGGGTGAGTTGGCTTGATGAGGTGTCTAAGTGAGGTGTATATGTGAATATTATCTAAATTAAGATATTTAAATAATAAATATGGTGAGGATAATGAATTAATTTAATTAATTTAATTTAATTAATATTAGTGAGGTGAAGGGTACCATGACTAGGTTAATGTGATGAAGGGTGTTTATTTTTCGAGGGACCAAAGGGGAGTGTGACCTAATTTTAGTGTCTACACCTTCACACGGTCATATTTCAACATACATGGGCTCGATCCTAACATTGTTGTCTATAATCCCTAATGCTAATCTATTTAAGCATAAGCTACACGCATGTACCCTCATGTTGCTATCCTTTTCAAAGGAGTCAGTAACTTCTTCTTTCCATCAATTTCATCCAACCCATCAATTATCCATAATGGGTTTCTAACATTGTAACCTTTTCCAAAGCCTTTGGAAAGCTTTCAGCATCTGTACCAACTTTCAAAACTTAAATATCTCTTGTCCTAAAGATGAATTTCCCCTTCCCAACATCGATCAACTCATTGACTTTACCGCAGCCATGAGATGTTTTATCTTATGGATGGTTTTTCTAGATAGAACAAGATTCTCATCACACTAGAAGATCAAAATAATACCTCTTTCATCACCCCTTGGGGGACCTTCTATTATCATGTCATGCTCTTTGGTTTGAAAAATGTGGTGGGCACCTATCAATGTGTTATGACCTATATCTTCCATGGTATTATCCACATGACTTTATAGAACTATATTGATAACCTATTGAGAAAATCCAAACATAGACATGACCATCTTTTTGTCCTTGAAATCCTCTACGCATGTCTCATCCATTTATTCCTCCATCTTAATCCTACCAAGTATGTGTTTGGGGTTTAAACTAAAAAAATCCTTGGCTTCATCGTTTCTATCATGGGTATTGAAGTTGACCCTACCAAGATCAAATTCATCCTTGAGATGCCTCCCCTTTCCATCTAAATAAAATTCACAATCTCCAAGGCTGACTTCAATTAGTTTTTTTTTCATCTCACATCTTTTTGACGTTGCACCTTTTCACCATCTTCTTTGAAAATACACTCACTTCAAGTGGGATGCCAATTTCAAGAATTCCTCAACCAACTCAATAATTACCTTCTATCTTAACTTGTGATTATGCCTCCACATGAGGGGGAGCCTTTCTATCTTTACATATCTACCTCCGACCATGCTCTAGGTGCCATGTTGGCACACCACAATGAGCAAGACAGGGAGGAGAAATCCATCTATTATATCAGTTACACCCTTCATGATTACGAAACCTGATATAATGAAGATGAAAATTTGTGTTGTGCTATTTTCTTTTCCAATTTTAAGCTTCGCCATTATCTTCTTCATCACAAAACCTTTTTCTTCATTAGCTTCAATCCTCTTAAAACCATGTATTCTAAGCCTTACCAAAATGATCACATCACCGATAGCTTATTCTCATGACTAAATTTGACCTAGATTTCATCTCTCAAAATCTATCAAGGGTCGGGCTATCATTGATTAACTCATTAAATCCCCTCTTCGAAAATCATCTCCTAACTAGAAAATTCCTGACAAGTCTATCTATACCATCGATCATGAGTACTCCCCACTCAAGATGAAATTTTTATTTGATGGATATAAGTGTTGGAAATGGAGAGGTGTTGGCTTTATCATCATTCCTCCTTGGGAAACTCCTATCCCCATTGCTTACAAACTTAACTTTGAGTGCACTAATAACATGGTTGAGTATGAAGCCCTCATCTTAGGTCTTCAAACCGCTATCATGATCGGTATTCCAATCCTTAATATATATGGTGATTCCTAACTCATCATTAACCAAATCAAGGGGATATATTAGTGAAAAATGAAGTCCTTCAAAAATACAAGGACATTATCGACTTTATTCTTGAGGCCTTTGATCAATATACTATTCAAGCCGTGCCTTGTTCATCTAATTTTTTCTACAGACACCATGGAATCTCTCACATCTCTCATCCCTTGGACAACGGAAGAATCTAAGTTCTTAATTTTTTTCCATCACATCAATAAACCATATCATACTAATGAGCTTCCTCATGTCAATCTTGTTAAATCCAATCAATTTGACATCTAGTACACACATGTATTTGACTATCTATCTCAATCTACAATTCCCTTAAACCTATCCAAAAATGGTAGGAGGTCTTTTCTTAAATTCACTAACCATTATGTCATCCTTGAGAGGAATCCTTTACAAACATGGGTTTAATAGTATCTTGCTTTGATGCCTTAAATCCCATGAATCGATCCACACTATCCAAGAATTCCATAATGGCATTTGTGGTGGACACTTTAGTGGTTTTAGCCATTTCCAAATGCATTCTTCAGATGGGTTATTATTGGTCCACCCTCAATCAAGATTGATGTGACTATGTCAAAAAGTGTGTTAAATGCCAGTAGCATTCTAATCTCATCTGCATTCCTATCCAGGGCCTTAAAATCGGCTCAGAACTTTGGCCTTTCTCACAATGGGGCCTCGACCTTATTGGTCTCATCAATATTTTCTCTTCTCAACATCATCATTCTATCATCACTGTTATTGAATACTTCACCAAGTGGGTGGAATCCATTCCACTCACATCCACCAAAGATAACAAAATCATTGATTTCATCTATTAGCATATCATCTGCCACTTTGGCATTCCTCATAAAATCATCATGGAAAATGGAAATTCCTTCAAAAACAAAGATCTTAAAAAGCTTTACGAATATTTCAACATCAATCTTATCTTCTCATCTCCTTATTATCCTCAAGCTAATAACTAAGCCGAAGCTACTAATAAGACTCTTCACAACATTATCCCTAAAAATGTTGATAAAACAAGTTGAAATGGACATCTTCACATCCCCTTCGCTCTTTATTCTTATCAGACTAACATATGAACCTCTATGGGTGCTACTCCTTTCTCGATCCTTTATTGCTTCAAAGTTTTTATTCCTCTCAAAGTTCAGATCCCATCTTTGCGTATTTCTCTTTGCGACTTTGTCATTGATGAAGACTATCACAAAGAGCATCTAGTATAACTTGAATTACTAGATGAACTTCACTTAATCGTTCTTCAACACCATCATGTATATCAAGTGTACAACAAACATGCTTACAACAAACATCTAAAATAAAGTGACTTTAACATCGGTGACCTTGTCCTTAAAGAAAATTAGAATGTCACTACTCTAGAAATGATCCAATGTGGAAAGTTTTCTCCCAAATGGATTGGACCATATATTATCATGCATAAATATGGGTCTAGGGCCTATTGTTTAGCTTCCCTTGATGGTAAACCGAAACAAACCTCTCAACTCCTGAACTTGTGTCATTTCTACTATTAACGCGTCTACCAACACGATCTTAGTCACATTCTAGGATCTCATTCCATCACTAGCCCTTCCATATTTTCATCGTAATGATTAGTAATTATGTGTTTTCTGTCACTATCCTATCTATGACCTTGAATATGGGCACCATGGCTTTACTCATAGCATATTCCTTATGGAAAAGTTCCTCATTTTAGGTAGGAATCCCGTGATCATTACATCCATCACCTTCTTATCTACCTACTGGAACCATGATAAGGGTCCATAGGTGTCACTTGTACATCTTATCTTCCCCTCCCTAAGTGGTCTATTTGGTTATCCTTAGTTCTACCCTAAAAATTCAAAATTCAGGATGCTCATATCAAAATCTATCTTATCCAAAAACATACTACTCCCTCAAAGGACAATTGTTCATATAAAGAAAATAATTTCAAAATTATAGATTGATCCCTCGAAGGACAACTATCATACATTCCATTTTGCCATCAAAGTCAAAACTCAAAAAAAAAAAAAAAAAAAAAATACCAAAATTTAGACCACTCCCTCGAAGGATGGATGCTTTCTTATATTGTGGCAATGATGGATTCTGCATTGATCATCCTTCTATATATATTAAAATCAAAAGAAAAATTCAAAAGTAAGCATCCCAGGAAATCTTCCCACATTGATCATCTTTCTCATCTACAACAAGCTTCCCGCATTGATCAGTTTTCACTATGTTGCTTAGAGATAGGGCATAAACCTAGGACAACCACCTAAGGATAACCTATTTCCCTTTAAATGCTACATCTAAAAACCCTTATCATGTCGATAATAGGTGTGTAAGCACACCTTCCATCTTTCCCCTTGTGATCTAAAATATGACTAACTATTGTTGGTTATGTGTTAACACTGCCATAGGCTGCAAGTGCATCACTTTTTGTGTGTTCCCTTTCACACTTTACCCCCAATCCAGTTCAAAATCATATATTCCACATACACCTTTTTGTATGTTGCAAGTGTACTCTTTATATGTCGGTCACTATACCCAAGGTCGTATTTTGTCTATCTAAAAATCACATCATCACATCTAATATAATATTATGTATATGTGTATGTATGTATGTACGTAAATACGTATGTATATATGCATGTATCTATATATGTATACGTATGTTGTGATGATTAAATTATATTAATGTGATGATTTAGATGTTTTGATGTATGGTGACATTTGATTAGATCATGAATGTTGAATTAGATGCTTTATTAGATTATGGATGTTGATTTATATTTTGGATGTATTGTGATGCATATTGATGATGTGATATGATATAATAATTGGATGTAGATTAGATGTGATGGAGTGCATATATATAGATGATGATGTATATATTTATATATGATATATAGATGAGATGTTGATGATGTAATATATATGATTTTATGTAATCATATTGATATGGATAGTGATATATTTATATGATGAACTTAAATGTTTAGATGATGATAATGGTGAATTTAGATATTTGGAAAGATATGATGGACTTAGATTATATGTGATTATGATGGATATGATTAGATATTATGGTAGGATGTAGATGTCGATTAAATTAGATAATTTGATAGATGTAGAATAGGTGTGATTGGAGGTCGATTTAGAAATGTGATACAATGCCATAATGATTTTAGATTAGAAATGATCATGATAAGTGATGGAGATGATATATATTTCCCATCATCTCCATCACTTATTATGATTATTTCTAATGTAAATTCGTTACGGCATTGTATCACATTTCTAAATTGAGCTCAATCACACCTAATCTACATCTTTCAAATTATCTAATATAATCTAACATCTACATCCTACTAAAATCATATCCATCATAATCACATATAATATAAGTCCATCATATCTTTCCAAATATCTAAATTCACCATTTATCATCTAAACATTTAAGTTCATCACATCAATATCTAAGTCACTATCCATAAAATCAATATATTACATCACCAACATCTCATCTATACATCATATCAAATATCTACATCATCATCTATATAATCCAATCCATCACATCTAATCTACATCCAATCAGTATATCATATCACATCATCAATA
The DNA here is from genome assembly GCA_018340775.1 of Taxus wallichiana var. yunnanensis. NCBI lineage: Eukaryota > Viridiplantae > Streptophyta > Pinopsida > Cupressales > Taxaceae > Taxus > Taxus wallichiana. Next base: position 709,078,179 of record CM031237.1, on the reverse strand, counting down.
TGCATCACATTACATCCAACATCTAAATCAACATCCATAATCTAATCAAGCATCTAATTCAACATCCATGATCTAATCAAATGTCACATCATACATCTAAATCATCACATCTAAATCATCATGTCATCATATACATCATAATAAATACATACATCATAATATATATACATATATATATATATATATATACACATAAATATAATATACATATAATCAATATATACATATATATACATATATATACATATATATATATATATATATATATATATATATATATATATATCATCATATATATATATATATATACATATATATAAATGTATGTATACATTATGTATGTATGTATATATAGGCCTCATACTATATATATACACATACACTACACAAAAGTATATACATCAAAATCACATGGCACACACATATTCATCAAAATGTGTATACTCATAATGGTGAACACTATCAAAAGTATTCATCTGCATTGTTCACCACAAGGTGGCGAACACGAGTTCTAGCAAGCACTTAGTCCTGAGCTAGCACTATGTCATCCTAGCACAAGGGATTGTCTACAACCATGTTCACTATTTAAACCTTCATCATGTCTCAACTACACCACATTAGTAGTGCTCCTGATGCTTCCTATCATGCTGATCTACCTAATATCCCCTCTCATGTCAAGTAGGTCATATAGCGTGGCACATCGGGTAATCTAGTAGTAATAATGCACTCATTGTAGCGATCCTCATCGCCAGCGCTTTGTACTACTTCACCGATACTATGATAATTGGAGTCATTTGACCATCTCCATGTGAAGAACCTTATGCCTCACCCCTTGTCACCTCAGATTATGGTACCCAAATCTCCATATATGGCCTAGTAGGCCTCTCACCGTCATAGGTACATATCTCATTATTGTATGGCTAGATCCATCTCATGACGTAACACCACTAGATCCTAGAATGAGGTATATCTCTCTCGGCGAGTAACACCTACCTCTACTTGAAATCTGGATATCTCATCCAACCCTTCATCTCTACCCGTGGGAACTAATTGCTCTCCTCTTGTAGGCACTACTACCACTCCTCATTCTGTGTTTCCTCCTTAGTTTCCTTGACTACCCATTATTACATCCACCACTCCATATATCCCTCCCTCACTCCCACATCATCATCATCAGTATCCCATGGCTCTCGCTCCTCCGCCATGATGGGTTTACCATCATTGGCTTGGGAAAGTATCTCTCTACATCCTACCTGTATTGAATGGGTGATCCAACCACCATTTGTACTATTTTGAATTGTCTCATCACCTGTGTAATCTGGATGGCCTCTATTATCTCCAGCCTCCGGCCTTACACCCATTTGATCCTCCTCATACCTGCTATATGTATATTTTTCCTAAGCATATGTAAGGAAGCCTCTATAAGGCCTTCATCTCACATCATCTACCTCCAGGATCTACAAATTCTCCTCATACCAAATCATCACCCCTCTCACCCATGTCTCTAAATAGTTGGGTCGGTGCAACCATCCTACCCTCTATTGTAATTAGCACTATCATTTCCCCCTAGATTGGTAGTCTTAGAATATGATACATGTCCTCCAACATGATTTTCATCTCTTTGGTCCTGAACTAGAAGGTGTTGGTTCTAGGATCCCATCGGTCAATCAATGTAATAATCAACCCTATATCCCAAAGTACCCTCTCTGGTAATGGCAAAAATTCTCAATCCCACTACATCTAAATGATCCTACTCTACAATAGTAACATCATCTCTCATTATCCCTAATAACTCTAGGACTCTGTATTTCAAGTATAACATGTCTCGAGCCTAAAAATCAATCAAACAATCATCCATTAGCATTCACTCATCCAAAATCATCATTTTTTTTAACCTAAACAATCTCTATTCTATCCATTTGATGCCGATCCTAACAAAGTCAATGCAAAATTTCCATGATTCGATATTGATTTGACCTAGGTCAATGATGACCCATCCGATTACCACCGACCACCCTTGATGCCCTTTAGTTTCAAAAAAAAAAAATCAAACCAAAATCAAATACTAAGCTAGGTTTTTGAACTTTCCGCTCTTTGTGACCTCTTGCACTTCCTTCCTCCTCCATTATCCTCCATTTCACTCAAATATCATGCTTTTACACCTCTCTAATCTATTGATCATCAAAATCATAGCTTTCAAATGAGCTTAGTCATCCGACTTCACCACTTATATAGGCACGCCCGACCCTAGTTTTCATCGACCCAAGTCGAATAATCATCAACCTCACCCATCGCCATTGACCCAACCCTAATTTTCATATTTTTCTCATCTCATCCCATTTCTTCATCAAATTATATTTTTTTCCATGTTTATCTTGTGTGTTTCCCCATCATACACACCTTTATTTGTCCCACTAGACTTAGTTGGTTATCTTTTGGCTTATCTATCTCATCATGTATCTTTGATCTAGTAGATTTCTTTGCAGCCATCCTTATTTTCCCTTTAGGGGCACCTTTTTTTCATCACAAACCAACCATTATGGCCATATTTTATCTTCTTCCCTCTCGGATACATAACTTTGATTCCTCATGTATGAAAGATATCACATCCACTTTTTCCCCACATCTTATCAAACCATTTTCTTGACCATCTTTGCATTTGTTTGCACATATTTTTGATGTCTTCCTTTGACCCATTGGTCCCATGGCTTGCACATCCATATGAGTGGATTCCCATTGGAATCCCTCCATATTGTAGTGATTTATTCCTATTCACATGTCCGTAGGAAATTTCCTTTGTCTCCGTTGAGGCCGTATTTTGTTCCCTACCAAAGTGATTCCAAAATCACCACCATATTTTGTTTTTGTTTTCCTTTTTATCATCTCTTTCCTATTGGGGAATAATTTTTCATCCTTCACATCCTTCATCTATCTCTTTCAATCTCATGATCGATTCTTCTTTGTATCATCAATCCCTAGTTTGAGGGGGAACACCTCAACGATCATTTTTATCATTGTTTGTTTGTGTCTCATGGTTTGCTTAATGCACACCACACATAAAAAGGGGAAAATGTAAACACCACTTTTTGGTATGCTTTTCCCCCATCCCACATTCACTCCCCTTTTTTTTCATATTGGACATACATATCTCTCAAGTCCTATTCAAATCCCACTTTCCCTCTTAAAATCTTATTTATCCTATCTAATTTCCCACTTTCCCATATTTATCCCATCATTTATTTTATCTTCCCTAATCTACCCTTAATCATATTTAATTACCCCTAAACCCATCCATTTCCATAATATCTTCCCTAAATACCCCATTTATCATCCCTAGGTCCACATCTACCCTCATTCAATGCATTTCCATCTCCCAACTACCTTTTATCCTCCCTATGCAACCCTAACCCACCTAAAGATCCCAAAACCCTAATTCTACCCCTTTAAGGTCCCTTGCATTGAGTTAATCGCCATCTCCACCACCTAAATCAATGGTCTTCCAAAGTCTTCGGTGACCCATGTGGGTCATTGTCGACCCTATAAGTATGCTCATACCCCCTCTCCTCAAGGATGAAATTTTGAGAATTCAAGCTTTCTCGCTACTCTTGTTTCGTTTCTTTCTCTTATTTAGAGCTACTGAGCTACTTTGGAGATTTTGCATGCCATCTTGGGAGATTCCTTTTCTTGATTGGTATCATACCTTTACTTTCTTAGATCCCCCATCATCATCTCTATCATCCTTTCATCGAGTTATGCAAGTCTTCTAGTCACCTTGAGATTTTTCGCTCATCTATCGTCATTGATCCTTATCCATAGCTCTTTTCCATCCATTTAATGTTATCAAACCGTAAATATACCCTTCTAATCTTTGTCAAACTTGCTTGGTCACCATCAACCCAATCTGTATCACCTCTATTTTTGTCCCTGCTTCATTTGTCATCTACCTTATAGCTTCTTTCAACAATCAAGCCTCCATTTTCTTGTCATCTACCTGTTTTGGAGCCCAGATTTCATCTTCAACATCATTAGTCATCGTCAATCTAGCCTAGACTTTGTCAACCCTATTTACATTTATCATATCTATCCATTTTCTTTCATCCTTTATGTTTCCTAGTATTTCCACATGAGATCCAAGACCTTATCAATGTTTCAGACCCTGTTGCAAACATGTTTTCTATATTTTTTGATCCACTCTGTTACAATTCGTCATCGATTATATCTCCAATATCGGGTCTCCATTTACCCGATCATGTTTGATTTTGTATCATTTATTAGTATAAGATTTATATATTATTTTATCTAGCATATATCTCACATCTTTGTTTTATCTTGTTATCTATTGCATCCAATCTATTCATTATCATTTATCCACTATCATTTTATCTAATCTTTTATCAAAGTGGGTTGACATCCATCCCTAGGAAGTTATCACTTCTTGGGACCGACATTGTCGAGAAACCCACCATCTTATCTACTAATCGTTTTATGTTTATATTCTTTTTTTGTAGATCATTGAGCTCACCGCGAGGAGAATCTTTTACGCCTGTATCTTCACCATCATCATCTTATCAAGAGGTATCCTTAAACCCTCACATCATTTAGAGTTTCTTATTTTATTTTATTCCTTTCCATCAAATTGAAACAAGAATGAGAAAATTTGATCAACACTTGATACATGGCAAGTTTATTACTAGCTCGGTCAAGTTGATATAAATAAATTCATATAGGATCTAGTCTCCACCAAAATAAAATAAAATATACATTAAAATTTTTTAATTCTAATATTAAAATTCAAATTATTTTTGATATAGTGAGTAAAAATTTGTGTTTTGATAATTAATGCTTTTTAGTTTTTTTCAAAATAAGTAATTGTACTTGCTTTGACAATGAATAGGTTAGTATTTTTTTCAAAAACTAAAAAAATCATTTACATTTCAATTAAATATGCCAAATTTATAGTCAAATTAATATATTTTGTGTAAGTATTCTTTTGACAGGTCAATTTCAATGTGAATAAGGGAAAAATCACTGAAATATGCCCAACGTAATCACTTAAAAATGATAGGTGGAATTCCTAAAATTCCTTTACAAATAACGTAGTTTTTACTCATTTTGAATTATTTATGTAAAATAAGTTCTAATCATTTTACTATTGACAAATCAAATATTTTGAATGGACCAAATTATAGCATCTGGAAGATCAGAATGAAGGTGAAATTCATGGCACACAAGCTTTGGCTTGTCATAAATGGTACAGAAAGCTTTGATAAGGAGACATGAGACAACAAAAAATGTATATGCATATCAACAGAAGGTGTAGGAAGAAATGTCCATCATATTGTGGATCGTGCAGGATGACTTCTTACTTCACATTGGGAATCAAGAAACTCTAAGTGAAGCTTGAACATTAATAGAATAAATACATGAAGGTACGTGTTTATCAAAACTTATAAAGTTGATTATTGAGATGATGACGACTCCCATGAAGGTAGATGAAAAGGTAATTATTTTTTTATCACAAATTAAATCCATTAAATCTCAATTATATGGATATAACATTAACTTTATTCATGATAAATTGTTTTATTTCATTATTCAAATGAACATCCATGAGAGGTTTAGGAATTTCAATTCAATTTTAAATTCTAAATATCAAACTGAACAAGACATCCCTGATCTATCTACACTAAGTTCTCTCTTGATCTAGGAAGATCAGGTCCTATCTAATTTTTATTCAAAAGATAATGCCACACATAAACTTCTCGTACACAAATCTAAGAAAAACCTTCTATATTTAATAAAATCACAAATTAAACTTTACACCCTTTAGTAAAGAAAAGAAATTAGGGAATTAAGAGTCACTTTTGATGGGAAATGTTACAATTGTGAGAAATTTGGACAAAAAAGGAATATTATAGGGTAAACAAAAACAAGCCAAATTTCAAGAATAAAAAGATAATAAACCAAATCAAAATCAAAACAAGAATGAAGAGAATAATCATAAATCTAATGTAGTTACCTTGTAAACTGCATTAGTCACTACCAAATAAAATGAATAGAGATTAGAAAATGGTGCATCTAAGCACATGATATATAAATATAATATCATAATTGATATCAAAATGATCTATCTAAGTGATCATTTCATTCTCAATATTCAGGGTCAATGAAAAGAAAATTATTTTTAATGGTTTTATTAACGATATTTTATGTGTTCTTAAATTAAAAATAATTTTTTTCTTGCTCACAGCTAACTCAAAATAATTATAGTGTAATTGTGTTAAAAGATAAATGAGTTAGATGTTACTAGTTTCTAAAGGCATACAAAAGAATGGATTATGTGTTTAAAGGTTTTGCTTTTGCTTCTTGTTTGTCTACTCAAAATAGAAGTGATGTTCAATTGTGGCATGAAAGACTAGGTCATGTTAATTTTAGGAGCATGTATGACATGTCTCGACTTAACCTAGTTTTTGGTCTGCCACCTATCTCTCATGAAACATGTGAAGGGTGTTTACATGGTAAGAAATCACCAAAACCATTCCTCATTCATCTTGAAGAAAACTCCACATAATCCATGGAATTTTTCCACAGTAATATTATAGGACCTTTAAATTTTCCATCCCTAAATGGTTTAGTGTATGTTGTTACTTTTATTATTGATTATTCTTGCATGATTTGGTCATTCTTTCATATGTGTTATCTATCAGTCTTATCAAAAATTAAAGGCTTAAAGTAGATAATGAAGATATATATGTTGATAAAACATTTCTAAACTCTAAATTAGTATGTGATTACTAAAAATAGTATTATATGCATATCAAATGACACTTGGGGATGCCTTTGTGTCTATATTGGAGACATCCAATATTGATTGCATCTAATATATTTTTAATATTGAAATGTTGAAATTATTGTTTCAAAAATTCAATATATTGGTAATATGACATGGTTAGTTTTTAAAGCATATTTTCATTTAAGTTTTATACAACTTGTTTTGTAACGTATTAATGTAATATTTATAAATGTTTAAAAGTGAAATCAGCCATGATTTATATTATTCTTATTATGATAAATGCATGTTTATCTGGATATTGTAATTCTAACCATGTTGTTGTTGTGTTAGATAGAAAATCTATAATTGGAATATTGTGTTCAAGTTTGGTATATGTGCCATTACTTGGAGCAGTGATGCAAGGGCATCTTCAAAGAGTATCCAAACTGACATTTTATCATCCTAACCATGGTTGTGAGATCAAAGCAAGTGTGATGGAGTGTGATGAGGTCCTAAGAGAGAGATCTAGGAGGCTAAGAATTTTGAAAATTCAAATTCATGATTTCCCTCCAAAATGTAATTCAAATCCTAAAGCATGTAAAAGAGATGTAAAGATGTTTCAAAGGGTCTAGGTGGTTTAGAATTTGTGTGAGTGATGAATAGACATTTTATAGGGATTCCTAAGTGTGGTTTAGAGAAATAAAATGTTAAGTTAAACAAAATGCATATGAAGAGTCATGTAAGAAAGGTTAGTTAGGGTTAAAATGGATGAAAATATGAGATAAAGAGGAAATAATTCGAATGATGGAAGTTAGTTAAGAGAAGAGAGGATGAAGACCTTCTGAGGAAGGAAATAGGAGGTGGAAAAATACATTCCTCAAGGAATAAGGAGATCAGAGGAAGGAGAAATGGAAGAGAAAAACACAATTTTGTAAGAAAGTTATAGTATATACATAATAAACTTTTTTTTTTGTTTGATATCTTACCTTGTCATGAATGTCTCTAAATTATTTGATTCAAGAGATTATATGATTTCCTTATTTTCATTTTGAGATTCATTTTTAATCCTTGTAGGAGGATTGGTGAAAGGATGAGTTGAACTACTTGTTTCTTGGCTTGAAAATTGATATAGTGACTATGTATGCAAGTTTTAATGATCTGTTTTGGGACAGTAGTGATAAATTTTGCATATAATTTCAAATGACTAAAAATTTGGTTTGTAGGTGAAAAATGTCATTCTCTAGATGTATTTTTAATATCTTACATTAATTCTAAGTATTTTTGGAGTTGTGAAGTATTTCTATCTGGACTGAGAATGCATGTAAATTGTTTGATGTAATGTTTGCATGGGAAAATAGTCATAAACTTTTAAATTACATAATGAAAATGGATGAAATTTGGAACATATGTTCCTTGTAGAGAATCCTAAAATATATAAAAATTTTAGAGCAATTTCCTTGTGCAAAAAAATATATACATGACATAAATTTGTTGTAGACAGCTTGGTCTTGAGAACACTAGAATGACATTTTTAAGCAAGATGGGTAAAGATTGTGGTTTGAGTATTTTTTATTCATTTTAATGATTTATCAATATTTCTTGAAGGTTTGAAATAGGTTACATAAATTGGGAAGTGCCACATAGGACTACAAAGAAAAATTTATTGTTTTTGAAGAATAAAGGATGATGATGAAGGCAGTTTGGAGAATATGAGTAAGTTGGTTGTTTCCTTGAGGATGAGTCATTGTGAGGATGTATTTAATAGTGAATGAGGTGTATGGAATAGGTAATGGTGATTAGATAAACCATTTAAGTTGAATTTTTCATTTCTTTCATTTTGAGCCTTTTTAGGCATCTTGAAGGATCCTCATTGCAGAGCCTAAGTGTAAGGTTGTTGTTGATTCCTCCTAATATATTGAATGCATGATGAAATATATTTTTATTTGTATCATCATTGAGTATTCTTATTGAAATTTTATATTGATTCTTGATTGTGGCTTATTTGGATTGTTTGAGTGTGTGAAGTGGAAAGTGACAGGTTGAAGTGGAAGTGGGTAAGAAGAAGTGAAGTGAGAGGTGTTGTTAAGAGTGTGAAGACACCAAAAGACCAAGTTAAAATCCTAGGTGAGGTGTAGAAGAAGAAAGGTGAGAAGATAACTTCTTGAGAAATAATAAAGAGAAATATGGATAAAGAAGAGTTGTAAGAGATATGTTGAATTTTTTAGCCACAAAAGAGACAAAGTAGAGATAGAGAGAAAGAAGAAATAAGAAGCCAAGAAGAGAGAAGAAGCAAGAAAAAAAGAAGAGAGGATGGAACAAGAATTTGAGAAGATTTGAGAGGAAGATATAGAGAGGTTAAGAGAGTTGATGATGAAAGAGATAAGTAGAGATTGAGTTTGTGATGAAAAAAAACTAAATGACCTATAAAGCTGATTATGAGAAGAAATTAGAGATTGAGTTGAAAAGAGGATCAAAAGTGAAATAAAAGAAGATGAGAAAGAGGAAAATAAATAGTAAAGAGGATAACAAAGTGGTGAATGAAGAAAATAGATCCATGAAGATCTATCAAAATTAGTTAAGGACATGGATATGTAGTACCTAATGGATGTAAAAACCAGCAAGTAGAGAAAAGGATGAAAAACCAAAAAATGATTGAGAATTCAAGTGATCAAAGACAAAACAAGAGAGAGAATTTATACTTCTTGAAGACAATCCATAAACAACAAAAGAGATGAAATATTTGGAAAAGAAAGAAAACAAGTCATTTACAGGTAAAAGAAGATGAAATGAAGAAAAAAGAGGATGAACTCAGAGAAGAACAAGTAGATTTCAGATAGGTCAAAGAAGAGATGCAAGAAAAGAGTGAAGACAAGGTAAGAAAATTTGATTTTTTTGATGGTTGATATTGATGTTTGTGTGAGTGAATTCCTTGAAATTTACAAGAAGATAAATCTAATTGTGCATTTGAGAGAATGAATGATGAGCCTAATAAGTATGAAATGAAGTTTTACATGATGATGAGGATGACATTTTAAAGGTTTGTTAGATGAGATGGATGGAAGAGAGAAAAGTTCATGTATAGCTGAAGAAGTGATGGTTTCTTGGGAACATGATGATCTAAATGAAGGAAGCAAATAAGAAGCAAGGTACAAACATAGAACAACTTGGTATGGGTAAGAAAAGAGATGAAAGAAAGCAAATGAGACAAGAAAATGCAGATTTTGGGAAAGAAAGTGATGAAAAATGAAAAGTATGAGATATATAGAGATGGATAAGGTGTTAAAAGATGCATAACAATATGTTTTTGTTATTGTATTATTTTGTGTGTGCAAGTAGTAAAAAGATGGAAGCATGAAGATGATGAAAGTGAAGATGGGATTCAAGAAGAAAAGAAGCAAAGTAAAGGAAAATGAAAGGAAAAATACTACTCATATGGGATTTAGGTTGTTATGATTCATAGAAAGGAAAATGTGAGAGTAGATAGAATACCAAACAATAAAAGGTGATGAAGACTCAGATGAATACATGACTATGCAACAAAGTACAAAGATACTTTTCTCCACCTTGGGAGTATGATGCGGGGCATCTTCAAAGAGCATTCAAACTAAATTTTCTCATCCTAACCATGGTTGTGAGATGAAATAAAGTGTGATGTAGTGTGATGAGTTATTAAGAGAGATATAGGAGGCTATAAGAAGTTTGAAAATTCAAATTCATGATTTCCTCCAAAATTGTAATTCAAATCCTAAATCATGTAAAAGAGATGTAAAGAGGTTTCAAAGGGTCTAGATGGTTTAGAATGTGTGTGAGTGATGAATAGACATGTTATAGGAGTCCTAAGTGTGGGTTAGAGAAATAAAATGTTAATTTAATGTAAAATTCCTCCTTGCATTGTAAAGGCATATGAAGAGTCGTGTAAGAAAGGTTAGTTAGGGTTGAAATGGATGAATTGATGAGATAAAAAAGTTAAAAGAATGGGAATGATGGAAGTTAGTTAAGAGGGGAGAGGATGGAGAACTTAGAGGAAGGAAAGATGGGGTGGAAAAGATAAATTCCTCAAGGAATAATGAGATAGAGGAAGGAGAAATGGAAGAGAAAAACACAATTTTGTAAGAAAGTTACAATATATACATAATAAACTTTTTTTTTTGTTTGATATCTTACCTTGTCATGAATGTCTCTAAATTTTGTGATTCAAGAGATTATATGATTTCCTTATTTGAATTTGGAGAGTAATTTTTAATCCTTGTAGGAGGATTAGTGAAAGGATGAGTTGAAATACTTTTTCTTGGCTTGAAAACTGATACAGTGATTGTATATGCAAGTTTTAATAATCGTTTTTGGGAAAGCAACAATAAATTTTGATATATTTTCCAAATTACTAATTTTTTAATAGGTGAAAATTAAATTATCCATATGGTTTTTAATATCTTACATTAATTGTGAGTATTTTTGGAGCGATGAAGTATTTCCTATCTAGGACGAGAATGCATGCAAACTATTTGATGTAATGTCTTCCCGGGAAAATAGTCATAAATTTTAAATTCCATAATGAAAATTGATGAAATTTGGAGCATATGTTCCTTATATATACTCCTAAAATATATTAAATTTGTAGAGAAATTGGTGTTTTCTAGAATAATATATACATGACAAAAAAATTTGCAGACAACTTGGTCTTGAGAACACTAGAATGACAATTTTAAGCAAGATGGGTAAAGATTGTGGTTTGAGTATTTTTGAGTAATTTTAATGATTGATCCAATATTACTTAAAGTTTTGAAACATGGTACATGCATTGGGAAGTGCCACATAGTACTACAAAGCAAAATTTATTTGTTTTAGTGAAGAACTAGTGAAGGATGATGAAGGGCAGTTTGGAGAATATGAGTAAGTTGGTTGTTTCCTTGAGGATGAGTCATTTTGAGGATGTATTTAACAGTGATTGAGTTTTATGGAACAAGGAATGGTGATTAGATAAACCATTTAATTTTAATTTGGTCATTTCTTGCATTGTGATCCTTTCTAGGCATCTTGAAGGATACTCATTGCAGAGCCTAGGTGTAAGGTTGTTGGTCATTCCTCCTATATATTACATGCATGATGAAATACATTTTACTCTACATCAAGAAATATAAAGCATATGAATATCTCCATCTCTTCTACTCAGGAAGAATATAGAAGTGTGATGGAAGTAGTGAAAGAATCCATGTGGCTAAATCATTTGTCAAAAGAGATGCACATGGAAGTTACTGAGAAATACCCTCTTCTTCGTGTGATGATAAAAGTTTTATTTATCTTGATAAGAATACAATTTAACATCAAAAAAAGAAGCATATAAACATTTATATGCATTTCATCGAGAGAATGTTCTTTGTGGTGATATAGATCTCTAGTACTATACGAATGAAGTTTAAGTTGCGAGATATGTTTACAAATCCATTATGTGTTGTAAAGTTTTACAAGTTTTGTGTAATGCATGGCCTTTAAAATTTTCTATAAAGGGTAAGTGTGCATGGAAATTTCACCTCTAATGCTCAGACATGTGTTTTATCCTTCTCCTATGTAGTTCTACTCCAATGTAAATCATTGTAAAACATATTTTTATGATCTTTGTAAACTTATAACTCTAAGTTTATTGTAATGCGATCCAATGTGTTGCATTTTTTGCAAAGGAATCCCTTACTTTATAAAATTATCCTAGAGATGTTGGTAGATATTTTCCATGAGAAACTGTGAGATGTAGTCTCACAAATCATGCTTAGCCTAAATCATAACTTCTGATTTATGGATTCCAAATCCTTTTGTACCAAAAGGTAAGTTGAGCATGATGAAGGTGTATAAATCCTTCAAAAGTGATATGTTAGCCTAAACCTTAACTATGGTTTATGGATTTGTAAATCATGTTGTATAAACAGTAACGTTGTCATATGTTCCCCACTTAATATTAAGGGGAGTGTTAGAAAATTTAATATTAAGTGTTCTTATATAAACCATAGTTTATAATTAAATAATTTAGAATATTATATATTTTAAATTATTTAATATAAACTATGTGTTTATGGTTTAATTGGTTTGTTATAAATCAATTTTATTTAATTGGGGTGCTTCGTGAGAAGTCACACCCAATTAATTCATTTATATTAACCCATGGGGTTAGATAAATTTGATATGTGGTATTCAAGTTGTGTGAATTACGGGGAGAGAAGTGAGGGGATTGGAGAATTTACTGGTTGTAAAATTGTTTCTTGTTAAATGACAATCTTACCTTCTTCATGGGTTTTTACCGCTCGAGGATTTTCCACAATAAATATTGTGTTCAGTGTTATTTAATTTAATTACATTATGGTTTAATGTTATGTATGTAATTAATACTTATAACATTGATTTCATTTAATAGTATGGCTCGGACCTCACAATGTCGACATAAGAGGTGAACATATTTCACTTCAACCCAAAAACTAAACTTCTTTTAGGGTCTTCCACCCATGGTTAGGGTTTGAGTTCCATTTAGATGATTTCAGAGGGTTTCGGGATTGTGTGACACTTAGGGTTTAATAGTAAGTATATTTCCAAACTACCAAAGATCACAACAAGTTACAAGACTCATCTCCCATCAGGTATAAGACCATACATAAGGTCACATACCATATAGAAGGTATTGGACTATACATGTGTTTATGATGAGAGGTGTACGATTTCGAGACTAGTGCGATTTCATATCACATTTTTCATAATTAAGCATTGACATATTCATTACTCCCAAATCTCGTATTTAATGCACCCATATCTCTCTAGAACCACTATGTGTAGCTAATTACATCTCCTCTCTTGTTTTTTTAAGATTTTAGAATATTATAAACACTAGTTGCAAGTACCAATACATTATTATGATATTGTATGATTAATGTTGGAAGTTAATTAATCAAAATAGATCCTAGTATTCTAGCCTTAAATTCATTTTTAGCTTTTTGTGTATCTCATAACAATATAATCTTAACTTAATATTTAAAAGGGTGTAAACAAGAGGTTAGAGATACTAACCTACATAAAGACACTACTAATGCGTTAATTTTCCCCGGTGTTTGGTAACACCTTATGAGATATTTGATGTGGGGACCACAAAGAAATAGAAGAAGACCTAAGAACACCTCTACTTAAAGAATCCAAAGTCTTGGTAGAAAATGGGAAGAAAAAATCCTATGCTTGTAGATCCTAAGTACCAATAATTCAAATGTGGATCCAAATAAGACAAATAATACTAACTTCAATACCGTCAAATATCCGAGGGAAAATTAGTGAGCACTAACAAACCAAATGAGTGAAGTATGAGATTTAGAATATCTTAATGATAGCAGTAAAAAAATTTGTTAGCCAACGTTCAATTTCTTCAATTGTGAAAAATTTCCAATATAATAGAATCCATTATGGTTGATGTTTTCATCTAGGTAAATATACTCAACAAATAAAATTGACTATATTCAATGCCATCTGAGAGGGAAATGTGTGCATGTGAAGGTTAAGAAAAAAATCCAAACTAGATGGAGCTAACTCTAAGGTGCTAAGGGAGAGAATGAAAAAGGTGTGAATGTGTTGAAATTATGTGTGAGAGTGATCACAATAGAATAACAAGGTGATGTCACAAGGAGACTTTAAAATATTACTATAAGTGATGTAGAAGATGATTGTAATGGTGTGACATGTAAAATATGTGATATAATCATATTACACATCAAATTTCTCGCATAAGTACCAATTTTTACCAACCCAATGCAATATGAAGGATGCATGTAACCAAATATGGTTACTCAAGACTCTCAATAATATCCTGAGGAAACCACTATGAAGAATCTAATGTGTGAATGATGCATGTGAAGAAAAAAATTAGTAAAGTGAAAAATTAGATGTATACACTAGTCACCCCAAAAATTGATAGGAATCCCAAATAGTGAAATACAAAGAAAGAACTTATAAATGGCATGTGTCTACATTAAAACATAAAGTCCACTTCTATATAAAAATGCTTACATTCTTAGAAACTTGGGTATCACCCATGGACATCATCTATTGATAAAATGAACTTTTTAATCATATAGGATAAAACCTTGACATAAGGATGTGACTAAAATCTCTCCTAATATAATATGATTTTCTTGAATCTAAGGAAGAGTCTATCCATCATATATGTTTGCAAGGTTAAATGGTCAATCAACCAATACATTTTTAATCACTTTTAAAGATTTTTTTCATTAAATGGTATACCAATTCAACCTACAAATATATGTGATCTTTACACTGAGTTTGAATCCACTAAAGCAAATTTTATCTACACCGATCTAGGTTAATCCTTGAATCTACTAATGTAGACAAAAGCATTTATTTCATAATGTGTCTAAGTTTGGTTTTATCTAACTACATAATTGATCTTGTAAGGGTTGTGTGAAGGCATATGTTTTAATGTTTTAGGCACATGGATGTACATGAATGGAGATCATCATGGAAAATATGTTCTCTAGAATTTTCTCTCCATGGCTCACCCCAAAGTTGTTTTTTCAAAATATTTCTTTTCATATATATTAGCAGGAGAAAATATAACTCTACAAAAAGGATTTAAGGACTCTATAAAACACCTTAATTAAATATTCTTATATTTCTTACCATGTTAATTCAATAGTCTTGTATTTTTATCTTATAGTCTTATTCTTCACCTACTGATAGGAGCTATAACATTGGGAATGTAATTCTACTTGGATAAATAATACCATTTCTATTCACTTCTGATGATGGGTTGACAAGTGCTTACAAGAAACATTAGTATTTAGAATCTTGATGATTCCTCAAATTTTTTTACCAAAACCTCAAAATTGTGAGCATTGATGGCCATACTAATGTAACACAAGAAGACTTTGCAGTTTTTGTTGTAATGGTTAATCATCCTATTAGTGTTGGGATAAATAGTTCTTCTTGGGATTTCTAATTTTATAAAGGGGTGTGGTTCAAACTTTATGCCCATCTACATTTTATTTCATCTTGTGATATTCAATCCAAGATGAAAAATATAATGAGTATGTAAATAACATGTATTTGAGCACAACATATGTATAAATTCATACAAAGATAAGTTTGATATTGTGTGCATTTGGATTTGACATGAATAGGAATATATGATGGAGATTTCTCAAGTTACCCAAATGATATTGATCATGTTGTGCTAAAATTAGGTTATTCCTACGAAGGTAGTGAGAGATATTGGATAGTCGATAATTTATGGGGCACAAATCGGGGTATTGGTGGATATGTATACATTAGACACAATATAGACATGAAATATGGTGTTTGTGTTCTAAGTTCCAAGGATTCATATCCAATAGTGGAGGAACAAATCTAACTCCCCTCTCCTCCCCCATTATCTTACTCATCTTCTCCACATTTACCCCCTCCAAGTTCCCCCATCCCTTTAGCTATAGACTATGACACCTCCTCTTTCTCCCTTGGAGAGACTAGGTGTTATATATAACAATTTGGAGACTATTTTCTAGCATAAGGTTGTTGCAGCATATGGGAATTTGGTATACTACATGGTTTTTTTCCCCAAATTCAGTTCCTTTGAAATTACCAATTGTTGTAGGGTGTATACAAGACAAACTAGTAGATGTTAACCTTGAAATGTTCGGGTGACATTTTTTTCCTTTGGTTTCTCATTTCCACAAGGTCATCAAGTTTAATACAACACGGGGTATGTGTCACTTAGTGGCATCTCAAATCTTTTTGACTTATTTGATTTCATGTTTTTTAAATCCCTTGATAGATATTCAACATGTGGAACTCATCGCATCCTTCAGGATCCCAAATTTATTCACTTTTGCATAAATTTCATTGCCTTAGATGGATGCATGTCAAGTGTCGGCAATTGACATTGAAACTCCCACAAAATTAAAAGTTTTTGCCCCACTTCCTAAACTTTTAAAGCACCATTGTGTGACAAGTGTTGTTTAGGACACACAATAGTTTGCATTTGGGACTATCTTGAGGCCATGTTTTCTTGCTCCAAAATTTGTAGGACGGTAATCAATGATAAGTATCATCAATTGTGGCCTCAAGCACTTATAAAATTGCAAGCTCAAACATGTCATGGATTAGGGACACATGAAACATAAGGTACACATGGCATCTATTGGCATATTGTTGGTTTGAAAATCTATCAGCTAGATAGATCATGGGGAAATAGGCCAAAAGTGTGCAGGGCATAGCCCCTCTTTGAGACAGCAAAGTGAAATTGGTTTATTGCTATTCTATCAAGCAGGAATATGTACAAATCTACACTATTCTAACTTTAGGGGTTTGGGATCTCATCCCAGTAGAGGTAGTTCTAATTACAAATGGAAATATAAGAGGAAGGAATAGAGGAAGATAGATCGAAGGAGAAAAGAAATGAATTCCAAGACAGAAAGGTCGGAGGGTTTATGCTTTGGCTAGTAGTAAAAAGAGCCAAAATTACTTGCATAAACAAAAAAAGCAATCTTGATGAACATATATCAATAAAAAGAATGAATCCAACGAATAGAAACACAAATGTAACTTAAGAAAGATCGATGCAAATAACACATATTGAGCACAAAGTCTTAACATATATATTAAAATATTTTATGTTACAAGAAGGCACAAATTCTTTCTCTCTTCACCTATTTTCATACAAAAATGTCCACTGGAATACAAGTATTCTAGTATTTATAGAAGGAGAAGGAGAAAGAAGAAGAAAAAAGAAGCCAACCACTATTTATAAAATATCTACAAAATATCTAAAAGTCAAAAGTTGACTTGGGAAAGTTTTGGATGGCAACATCCCATGATGCAACATGGATGATGTTATTGTAAGTGCCAACATACTTTTAAATATTTTCTACAAAAATATTGAATCGTACACAAGAAGAGAAACTATTCATCATCGTCTCTTTTCTTGAATGGAGTGTCTTGCTTCTGATCGGGAGAGGCGATGTGATACTGAGCTCGGTACTCCATAAACTTGCTGATCATTATCTGAAGTTGATTATGATCAGGACCCTTGAAATGGTCATCAATGACTTCGTAAGTTTCCTTTTCATTTTTGAGCTTATCTGGTATCCCGATGTACTCATCGCATGATTAATCAAGTATCCAATGAAATCACGGCAAGCCAAAAGGTTATTGATAGACTCTCGGTCAAAAGTGACCTCTGGCACCAAACCTTGAGTTGCGATATCCTTGAAGAGCTTGATTGTCTCATCTGCTTCCCTCAAGGTGAACACTTTACTAAGCATCCCTGGAGACATCTTAGTGACCATCTACTCCATTTGATGTTTTGCATCCAGGGCTTCCTCCTTGATTTTATCTATCCTCTCCAAGATAAATTCCATTTGATCAACCCGGTAATCTAAAGCGATGAGAGATTTGTTGTGTGCCCACGGGTGATCAATGGCGTCGGTATTTAATAGGTCATCGGCTAAGTAGTCAACCATTGCTTAAAAGGTTTCATGTTGCAATCTAGCATTGTCTAACTCCTCAGAGAGGGATCCTGCTACTGCCTGTAGCTCCTTGTTTTCTTGATCTATACTCTGGTAGAGTTTTGTGAACTTCGTGATTATTTCCTCACTGTCTCTGAGGACTCTCTCTATCTAGGAGGACATTACCATGCCTTGTTCTCCAATCTTGGCGTATTCATTTATCTTATCGACTTAGAACTTCGGAGGTTGGTGGCGGTCATAGGAGGTGCGTTTGCCCATTCTTTGCAAATCTTGGAGAAGATGTTTATTTTATTCTTTTAGTATCCTCTTCTCCTCCTTTGCTTCTTGAAGTTTCTTGCGAGAGGGCATCAACTATAGATAAATCCTCTCCTTACGAGGCTCTCTAATGAGGTTCCCATGGTGACTTGGATTGTAAAGTCTATAAGAGACAAATATTCCTTCTCCTTAGTGGGATTGGGATATGCAATCTCCATGACCCTCTCTCTCGAAGTGCTTTTTGAAAAGTGAGTTATCTCTTTCTGCTTCTTTGGCCCCTTCTTCAGAATGTGAGATAAGTCCATGGGTGCTATGGGAACCTTTCTCTTGAGCTTACCTAGATGATCGAAGATCCGGACTTGGAGTTAGGGGAGAAGAAGTAGAGGGAATGGAGGAAGAAATAGGGGTGAAAGGGGAAGCAATTGAAGGGGCCACAGGGAAGAACGTTGAGACACTTGGTGTTGGCATCGAAAAATAGTCTAATGCGTTGTTGCTTGTAGGGCACTGAAGTTAGTATAGGGGAAGAAAAGGTTATGGAGGTGGGAGGGATGTGTAATGGGATGGAGGGAACACTAGGTGATAGACCCGTGAGAGAGGAGAAGATGGAAGAGGTGAGAGATGGAATAGAGGAAGGGAGAGAAGAAGAAACATCCATTGGGGTAGATATTTCAATGACAGAGGGAGGAGAAGGAGTGGAAGAGGGAATGGTGGGTAACTCGGTGATTGTAGGCTGTGACCACATCCACGAGTGGATGTGTTCATTGAGACTTGGTGGTCTCTTCTTCTTTCTGGAGAGACCAGGTGACCACTTGCTTCTCGGAAGTAGTAGGAGGGCTTTGAGGAGCTTCTTCTTTGCTTGATTCTCCCTCCTCTTTATCTTTTCCTTTTCCTTTTGGCACTTGGGCCGGCCTTGGAGGGGCTCTTCCTGAAGGAGAAGTAGTGAAATCTACCCCGAGGTAGACGAGACCATTCTGTTTGCACCAATGTTCGATGCACTGCAATGTGTGCTTGACTCTTTCTTGGATGGTCTTTGGTGCCTTGGCTCTGTCAATTTATGTGAATGGCCAATCATCCCCATCCATGTCAAGATAAACTTGATCAATTTCTTGATCAGGTTCTTGGAATCCTTTTGGAATGATGGCCATGCCATAGTGCTTGATTTCTTCTAGAGCTAGCCTGGAGTGATCCTTCCGCCTAAGATCTATTTCATGAGTCAGGTCAATGTAGATGTCCTCAATCTCAGGGACATGAATAGGATCAATTTTTTCCTTTGGGAGGAAACCTCGGCAATCAAAAGTAGGTCTGTCTGCAGGAAGTTGTGCTTTAGATTGAGAAATTCAATCTTAGCACACATTTCCCATGCCTTGGCCAGTGTGGTGCAAGTGTATTGCCCACTGTAAGGGGGAATGGAGTTCCACCCTTCTTTCTCTTCATGCATCTCTCATGATATGTGATTATTTTCCTTGAAAACTCTAAGAGAATCAATTTGGGTCCTGCATACCTTGGTAGTTTGGTCGGTTCACCCTCAAAATTCACCTCCTTGAGATAGGTGAACGTGGGAAACCGAGTGAACAATGCCCCCCACTTCTTTGTGACAATGACCACATTTGGGCTAGTTTGACCATGTCTCACATTTGGCCTCAATATGTAGATCACCTCATACAAAAAGGCATCATTGATCTTTAAGAAGCGGGGATGTTATTCTTGAGCACGAGATCTGGGTAGTATTCATATATTTTGACCTGAGGCCATACCCCATTTTGTGCTAGGTTTGCGAAATGCCTTGCTTGATGTTACAGCGTACACAACATAGGAATTTATATAGAACTTCCTAGTTGTCATGACCTATTGAAGTTGTTGAGAGATGGTATCACTGATGATATCTCCCTAGCCAAAATGCTACTCAAGCACATTCTTACTCATGGTCTCTAAGTACCTCAGCATCCATTTATGGAAATGATGGGCATCAGGAAGCCCATATACTCTTCTCAGGAAGGTGATTGTATTAGTTATTCCTCATTGAAGTCAACTGCGGTGGATGGTGCGAGGCCATTGGCTCACCGGATTTTTTTTTAGATATAACTCATTCATAATTTACATACACTTATCCTCATTGTTGTTCCATGCCTTCTTGTAGTCTTCGAGGTGATGGCGACGTATTGCCTATGATGAGGGATGCCCAGAGTTATTTTTAAGTGATGAGCAGTTAGGTCGATGACCATTTTTCCTTCTTTATCCTCGACACATCTTGTGTCCTTGTTGTAGCAATGGGAAACCAACATGATAAATTCATTATTAATAGCACTTACCGGCAGCCCAGCTACAAAGTGCAATCCACTGCCTACCAGTTTGTTCATCCAGGGACCACTAGTAGCCTAGTTGGTTCTCACCCAGAAATCTTCCATATCAATGTGACCGAGCTCGGAGTCTCTGATGTCGAGATCACTCTCTGCGTATGAGTCAAGAATCCTAACTTTATGATATTTATACTTCATTTCTTGCTCTGTCAACTTCGCTTTTCCTTTAGACTTAGTTGGCTTTTTTCTTGATGAAGACATGTGTGAGCTGAGGATGATTGTGTTGTTCGCATGAGAGAATCAAAGAGGTCCAACACAGAAGAGCCATGTCAACCATCATGTTATTCATAATAACAGCTTGAACAAAAAAATGAGCTACTATAAGCCTTAAGGCGCAAGGCACAGGTTTATAGCATCTGGCAGAGGCTTAAAAAGGCTAGGTGCACTTTGGGGGGATGTCAACATGCAAAAAGATGTGCCTATGTTGAGAGGGAAAAGATGTGCCAAAGGATTTATAAAGGGCACACTTTTGGAGAGTGTTACATAACAGAGGGTAGTGCCAAGAAGAAAGGCATGAGGAGCGGGTAAGCAACACACAACATGCAGTGTTGGTGTTAAGATTCATGCACCAGTGCCTTTTGGAAAATTTCTAACTAGGTGCTGCGAATCTCATGAGTTTTCGGTGTACCCAAGTGCAATTTTGGAATGTGTTGCATAGAAGCTAAATGTGCCAAAGGGTTTATAAAGGTCACAGATTTGGGAGACACAACATCAAATGTTGATGTTGGTTGGGATGAACTTGTGCCTTTGCAAGATTTGCTAAGTGTTATTGGGCACAGATTTGGATATGTTATATGGGGATAGTGCATCATGGCATGACTATGGGCTTTCTGACATGAAGGGATAGTTCACCGAAGGGAAAAAGAATGATTTTTGCATGGTTTGATTTCTTTTTAGATTTCTCTCTCTCTTTTCATGACTTTTCTCACTTTTTGGATCTTGCAAAGTGACAAAGAGAGGGTTGGTGGGATTTCTTGCAAAGCGAGAGCCTTCTTAGATGGAAGGAGTGATAAGGTAGTTTTATGGGGGTAGTTTATTCATTTTGAGTTTAAATTTTTATAACAAACCTAAAACCACCAACAACCTAGAAACAAAACCATAAACAACAATAAAAGTGATAAAATCCACTTACCTGGTTTAATAAAGGATGAAGGATGAATTTGAGGTCCACGAACTTGAAAAGTGGAACACGGGCGTGACAGGGATAGCTGACAGGCGCAGAGAAAGACTTTTCACAATTTTTCAAATCATGAAAATGACAGGTGTTAATTGCGTATTTATAAGAAAATACAACATTTATTTCCCCGCCCACTTTTCTTTGTTGCACTTTCTAAAGTATCGACATGAGTATAAATGTGCCTTGGCGCACCTTGGTTGGTGTCGACACAAAAGCTTCAACGCCTTAAGCGCACATTTGGAGATGTTGACATAAATTTTTCAAAGCCAAAGGGAAAAGAGGGTGCACATTTTGATGTGTCGACATGTCAATTTTGCGCCTTAAGACCATTTCTTTGGCGCGTAGGTTTGAGTATGTTGACATGCATCTTTTAGCGCCAAAGGTTTTAAAAGGGTGCAACTTTCGGGATGTTGACACAACAATACTTGCGCCCTAGTTCAAAAAGGATGAAAATGGATAAGTTCTTAAAACTTGATTTTCGAAGGGAATTTTAGGCCGTTCGAATGTTAATAGACCTTCTTAGGGGACCAAAACGAAATTTTGGTATGGTTATCTACAAAATTTCCCTTGTCAATTTTACAGGATAACAATTGGCTCTGTCTAGGGACTATCCTTAAGTGAAACTTAGGGGTAGATAATCTCAGTTTTCTACATGCCTATTCATTGGGTTACAGAGAGTCAAAAACAAGGGAAACCCAAAAGGGAAGAAAGGGAACACATGAAAAACCAGAAACAAACACATGACAAAAGAAAACACACAACGAAAGCAAATTGTACAAAGAAGAGAGCAAGCTCTACTTCCTGAAGATCTTTAGATGCTGCCCACTGTAGGAAGCAGGAGCTCAATTCCATCTAGATATGAGAGATAGAAACTATTCTCTCCATTGAGCTACTTGATTTTGTATGGCCCTCTCCAAAGAGAGTCAAACTTTCCATGCATACCTTTGGTTCTCTTCATTTGTCCCACAGAAGGACAAGATCCCCTACCTGGAAATCTCTCTGCCTAGCTTTCTTGTTGAACAACCTCTTGACTTGATTCTAATGTTCGGTGATCTTTTCGACCACTTTTACTCGCTTTTCTTCAAGTTCTATTAGGTACATAATTCTCTTCTCCAGAGAACTCTGAAAGGTTTCATCTTCGATCACTCGAGCCAAGTGTAGAGTAGGGAGTTTTGCGGAGATAGGGATTTTGGCATCGGTCCCATACAACACCTGGAAAGGTGACATGCCGAGAGATCTCTTTAGAGTGATACGATCCACCCACAAAGCATCGTATAATGACTTGTGCCAGGATCGCTGGTTCTCATCAACTAGCTTCCGTATGATGGTTACAGGTTCTTGTTGCTAGATTCTGCTGACCATTTCCCTAAGGATAGTAATCAGAGGCATGAGCCAAGGTTATTTCATATCCATAGAAAAAACCAATAACTTCTGTGAAGAGAAGTTAGAAGTGTTGTTAGTAATGATTTTGTGTGGAATGCCAAATCTCACGATAATATTTTCCTTGATGAAGTTGCAAACAACTTCAAAAGTGGCATGTTTGACAGGTATAGCCTCCACCCATTTTGTGAAGTAATCCATCGATTGTTAGGATCAATTATGAGTGCTCCAAAGGAAATCAATTCCCCATTGCCTAAATGGTTCGTCAATAATGATGGGCCTAAGGGGAAATGCAACCAACTTTGGTTTGCCAATGAACTGTTGGCAAAGTTCACATTTCACTACCTAGGTAGCTGCATCCTAAAATAGCATCGACCAATAGTACCTGGCCGAATGATCTTATGTGATGTCACCAATGAGGAGAAGTGACCACCATAGGCTGAATCATGAAAACTCTTTAACAACCTTATCTACTGCGGCTTATCAACACATCGCAGAAAAATGTCGTCAATTCCGCATTTATACAACCCATCATCCCATATGACATATCGTGTGGCTCTGAGCTTTACTGCTCACTTTTTCTTTCTGGTTAGATGAGTTGGACACTCTCCATAGGTGAGAAATAAATCGATGTGAAATCCCATTCGTCATGGGTCATGACAAATGCAGAACCATGGGAAAAGAATCCACTCTCTCCAATTCACTTTATTCTTCATCAACATGAGCAGCTTGCTCCTCAGGTACCTTTGAGTCTTTATTCTCAGCCATTAGTTGACACAGGCCCTTACCCCTTACCAACTTGGTTGGTTTGATGTCTAGATCATATTTTTGGACCTTAGTAATCCAATTCCCTCGTAAGCTCCCCAACTCTTGTTGAGTTAGGATAGACTTAACAATTCATGTTTGGAACCAACACCACTATATGAGAATTCAGTATGTAGTAGCGGAAGTTCTTGACTGCTTTGACCATGGTGAAGGCATGTTTTTCTAGTTGTGACATATTTAGTTCATGAGGCTTTAGAGGAGAGCTCATGAAAGCAATCGGGGATTCAACATCCTTAGAGTTCTTCTACATTAAGATAGCCGATACAGTATGCACGGATGCATAACTGTACATGATGAAATCCTTGGAGAAGTCAGGACATACTAGGACAGGTGCATGAGCAATGGAGGCTTTTATATCTTCAAATGATGCCTTTCCTTCTTCACTCCATCAGAATGTTTGTGACCCTTTCATCATATTGGATATATGACGAGTCTTTTCAAAAAAATCGGGAACAAAGCATCTGAGAAAATTTACCTTTCCGAAGAAAGAGTGAACACCGGTTTTTCTTGTGGGCAAGGTAAGGCTCTGAATAGCCTTGACTCTTTTGATGTCTATCTTTGTCCCTTCTTTGTTGACGATGTGTCCTAGCAATTTTCCTTCGGTGACCCCAAAAACTGAATTCTTAGGGTTTAGAGAAATTTCATGTTCTCGGCATCTAATCAAGACTTGCTCCAAATGATCACAATGATCACTTCATTTTTAGAGAACACGGTTAAGTCATCTAGGTAAACTACGATGACCTTTCCCATCATACCTTTGAACGTAAATTCATCACTCGTTGGAAGGTGGCACCAACATTGGTTAAACCGAATGGCATCCTGTTATAGGCGAAGGTGCCCCAAGGAGTGGTGAATGTTGTTTTGAATTGGTCTTCAGGCGTGACCTCAATCTGATTGTAACCTAAAAAACCATCAAGCATGGACAGCATTTCTGAACCGGTTACTACCTACAGAACTTGATCCATTATGGGCAGTGGATAGTTTTCCTTTAAGGATGCCTGGTTTAGGTTGTGAAAGTCTACGCATATGCGTATTTCACCATTCTTCTTCCATACAGGCACAATATTTGCAACCCAGGTACTATGATGAATTGGAAAAATGATTCTCGCATCCAGCATCTTCTGTATTTCAGCCTAGATGGTACCTGAGATTTTGGGGTTGTAGTGCCTTTTCTTTTGACGAGAATGGTTTGGCGTTGTCTTTTAACGAGGATGTCATGCTAAATTTCCTTAGGCTTAAATGACTTTAGATCAGCATAAGACCATGCCAATACATCCATATATCTTTTCAGCAATTTGACAAATTTTTCTTTTCCTCGGGTGTACAACACTTCCCGATGTTCACAAGACAAGGATGTTCTGTAGTACCCAAATTGACAGATTCAGTTTTTGGAGAAGAGCCAGGGTTATCCTGTCACCTTTTCTTGACAAAACAGTCATGCTTATCAAATAATCATTCAGGAAACTAAACCTTTTTAGAATTTTATTTCCCTTGCTGACATATGCCCGACCTTCTACTGATTCCTACGCTTGGCCCGTGAGAGACTCACAACACGTAGAAGTCGATCCATCAAAATGGAGCTCTTTGAAATTTTTAGCTTTTTCCATAAAAGTGATAAGTTGATTATCATCATTGAATACCTGCCAGTGTTGTGAATTATCTGGCACACTTGGGTAGAAAACTACCTCAATGGTGTATGTGTCCATCTTTAACCCTGGGTGAGGGAGCATGAGAGAGGCCGAGATAACCAAAGAGTTAGCCATGTTGTTTAGAGCTTGTGGAACTACTTTCATTGAGAAAGCATCAAACTCCTCGATCTTTATCCCACACTTTGCGTTGCGGTAGTGTACGAGCACTGTCGTTCTTTACTTGGTATACCCCTTCACTTGATTGAAAATTAGCTCAGCATCACCCTATAATTTCAAATTCTTGACTCCCCTTTCCTTTACAGCTTGCATGCCAAGTAGCAAAGATTCATACTCGGTAGTGTTGTTTGTATTGAAAAAACACAATTTGAAAGAAAGAGGGAAAATATCCTCTTCGGGAGATATCAGAATGGCCCTAATCTTGCACCCACTTGTCGCACAACTACCATCAAACTACAGTGTCCATATCTTGTTGAGGTCCTCCTCTTGGAAGATAACTTCCATCTTATCGGAGTTGATGGACAAGAAGTAATTCCCCATCCTTGATGATTCAAAGAGAATCTGGGCCTTGGGGTCATCGGAGTTGGTGACCAGATATTTCTTTTGTGATTTAGGCTCCAACGTCTGCATCACCCCTTTGATAGGGATTCTGGCTTTAGACCAGTCCATATGGATTTCTCCACCAACTTCTCTATAAAACTCCTCCCTAGTAATATTCCATATGCTACTGGAATATCAGCTACGAGGATAGTCATTTTTACTCTTTTCTCAGGGAATGCTATGAATGCTGAATTGTGCATCCTTGATCTGACCTATTAATGGTACCTACTTGGTTTTTATGGAGTAACATCTGCCGAAAGGTTTAGTGAGTGTGAGGCCCAAAGCATGGGCAACCTTTACTCACATAATATTGTCAGATGCTCCAGAATCAAACATTTGCTTAACTTGTGACCATTAATTAGGAGAGATAGGTAAAAAGGTTCAATTTTACCTAACGTAGACGTCGAGGCAACATTTATGTGGGATGTAGGAGGAGTGGAAAGAATTCCTTTTGGAGAAATGGGGTGAGAGATGACAGCTTGACTTTGAATATAGTTGGTTAATCTAACAAGCTGCTCGAGGGTTAGACTGAAGGTACTCAACTTTAGACATTTGGATCTTGGTCCTTTTGGCATGATCGACTATATCGAATGTGACCAAGGGTTGTGTTGATGAAGGAATGAGTCCTTTGTTTCACGATGGTAGAGGAGTGGTACTAGTCTTTATGGAAATGGAGGGAGGTTGATTTGGAGGAGAAACATGAGGAAAATATTTCTTTACAAAAGGTTTGATAGGAGGTTGAGCAGGAAGGGGATTACCTCTTTTAGTGATTGTTGGAGGCATATTTAATACAACCTTTTCCTTTTGTATTTTAGCAGCAACTTCTACTTCTTTTCCTTGTGAGCGAGTGAAAATAGCATATGATTGTCCACTTGCATACCCTTGGGTACCTTCCTCTTCATCAGATTCCTCATCCTCAAATTCCATATACCCGATTGTAGAGTCACCAGTCGGTTCACCGACATCTTGATCATCTTCGCCTTGTGATGAAGGTTCTTCATAAATTTTCTCATCTTCTTCAATCTTGACCAAGGCATTAACCAGAGGGGCCTCAAGTGCTAACCTTGGAGTAGTAGTAGGAAAATGCGGCCTTTGTGGGGCGTTGTTGGGAGTGAAGTTCCTCGTGGGATATCCCAGTATGGAGTGCTAGACGAAGCTTGAGCTAATTGCTTCTTCAATGCGAGAAAGTCATTTGCCATCTTACGGAATCTTTGGATCGATGAGGTGGTCGAGAAGGAGTTGAAGCCTTTTATTTTTATGGCTCTCATTTTAACTCACGGATATAAGAAGGTTGTCCTCTATCGGATGGTTGTAGCTGAGTGAAAAACAAGGTAGCGATTTGTTCTTGTAAAAGCAAGAAACTTACTCTTGAACTCATGGTGTTCACAAAGAAACACTTTTGATTCTCTAGTGTTGGCAACATGGCAGGTGGCACACATTGATCAGTGAATTAAATCAGTGATAAAATCATGCATGGTTTCATTGGCCTCCTTCTTCAAGTGAGTGATTTTTAACAGTAACATAAATGTGTCTTCTGAAGGCTTATACCTGTCTTCAAATGCAATCCGTAATGTAGCCCAATTAGTGATAGATACGGTTGGCAAATGTTGGAACCATTATGATGCAGGCCCTTGCAAGGTCTCGAGAAAGAGGTGCATAGATACATCCTCATGAGTCACATCTAGAATACTGCATGACATAATAAATGTAGCAATATGTGCATCCGTGCTTTGATTTCCACTCCCATCAAATTTTGGGAAATTCTTGCGATTTTCATGAGGGAGGGCATGAACTGGATGCAGCAATGCTAGAGGGCCCATGACATTTCCCCATGGTACTTGCCATTTGAAAATTTGGAAAGAGAACATGATCGGGAGCATGGTTCCGCTTAGCAAAAGGGCACTGCAAATAGATGTCGAAGCACCCTGTGAAACCCGGCTCCTTCGTGGGGCGAGACACTTCTTGCTGCTTCGATCCGTTGAACTTAGTGATGTGAATCATGCTGGAGTGATACTGAAATTGTGCCTTTGAAGTAGATCAAATATTGGATCAACTTCTCCACGAGCTCTTCTACCACGAGTAAATTGTTCACCCGCCAGCGTATTTATTCAGATATGTAATAATTAAGAGCAGATCTACAACAATCTTTTTGTTTGTACTTGCTGATTTTCTGATTTTTTTGGCAAAAATCAGCAGCATGTACTTTTCTAATATTTAAATTTATCCTCTTTAAACAACAACCGATTTGGTTTTTGACAAAGATTAGCAAGGATTAAAAGGTGGGTTATTTAGAAAGCTGATTTTGGATCTTGAACTGAATTTTGCAAGGTTTTGAAAATATCAGAAAATGTTAGATTCTCAGATCTATGGAAATATACAAATTTTTGTAAAAATCAGCGAACTAAAAACTCCTATCTGGTCCAAATCTATGGATTTGTATAAGGAAATTTTCAGTTTTGATCACTTTTACAAAAAAATTAATTTTTAACAAGGAGTTAAAATTGTCAAAATGGCATTGATTTTCATAGTTTTTAATCATTTCCTTAGTTCGATCCCTAGCAGAGTCACCAAAAACTATTGGTTTGAAAATGCATCCTAGACAAATCATGGGAAACAAGCCAACAATGTGCAGGGCATAGCCCCTCTTTGAGACAGCAAAGCGAAACTAGGTTTATTGCTATTCTATCAAGCAGGAATCTATGTAAATCTACACTATTCTAACTTCAGGGGTTTGGGATCTCATCCCAGTAGAGGTAGTTCTAGCGTGACGAAATATAAGAGGGAAGGAACAGAGGAAGATAGATCTGAAGGGAGAAAAGAAATGAATTCCAAGACAGAAAGGTCGGAGGGTTTATGCTTTGGGCTGGTAGTAAACAAAGCCAAACTTACTTACATAAACAAACAAAGCAATACTGATGAACATATGACAATAAAAAGAATGAATCCAACATAATAGAAACATAGATCTAACTTAAGAAAGATCTGATGCAAATAACACATATATTGAGCACAAAGTCTTAACATATATATTAAAATCTCTTATGTTACAAGAAGGCACAAAGTCTTTCTCTCTTCACCTCTTTTTTCATACAAAAATGTCCACTGGAATACAACAAGTATTCCAGTATTTATAGAAGGAGAAGGAGAAAGAAGACAAAAAGAAGCCAACCACTATTTACAAAATATCTAAAAGTCAAAAGTTGACTTGGGAAATTTTGGATGGCAACATCCCATGATGCAACATGGATGATGTCATCATAAATGCCAACATACTTTTAAATATTTTCTACAAAAAGATCAAAGCGTACACAAGAAGAGAAACTATTCATCATCGTCTCTTTGCTTGAATGGAGTGTCTTGCTTCTGATCGAGAGAAGTGATGTGATCTTGAACTCGGTACTCAAAAACTTGCTGATCATTATATGAAGTTGATTACGATCAGGACCCTTGAAATGGTCGCCAATGACTTCGCAAGTTTCCTTTTCATTTTTGAGCTTATCTAGTATCCTGATGTACTCATCACATGATTCAATCAAGTATCCAATGAAATCGTGGCAAGCTAGAAGGTTATTGATAGACTCTCGGTTAAAAGTGACCTTTAGCACCAAAACTTGAGTTGTAATATCCTTGAAGAGCTTGATTGTCTCATCTACGATTCCCTCAAGGTGAAACTTTACTAAGCACCCCTGGAGACATCTTAGTGACCATCTACTCCATTTGACATTTTGCATCTAGGGCTTCCTCCTTGATTTTATCTATCCTCTCCAGGATAAATTCCATTTGATCAACTCGGTAATCTAAAGTGATGAGAGCTTTGTTGTGTGCCCGCAGGTGATCAATGGCGTCGGCATTTAATAGGTCATCGATTAAGCAATCAACCATTGCTTAAAAGGTTTCATGTTTCAATCTGGCATTGTCTAACTCCTCAGAGAGGGATCTTGCTACTACCTGTAGCTCCTTGTTTCTCGATCTATACTCTGGTAGAGTTTTGTGAACTTCGTGATTATTTCCTCACTATCTCTAAGGACTCACTCTATCTAGGAGGACATTGCCATGCCTTGTTCACCAATCTTGGCATATTCATTTATCTTATCTTGACTTAGAACTTTCAGGAGGTTTGGTGGTAGTCATAGGAGGTGCGTTGCCCATTCTTTGCAAAGCTTGGAGAAGATGTTTATTTTATTCTTTTAGTATCCTCTTCTCCTCCTTTGCTTCTTGAAGTTTCTTGCAGAGGGCATCTACTATAGATAAAGCCTCTCCTTGCAGGCTCTCTGATGAGGTTCCCATGGTGACTTGGGTCACTGTAAAGTCTGTAGGAGACAGATCTTCCTTCTCCTTGGTGGGATCAGGATATGTAATCTCCATGACTCTCTCTCTCGAAGTGTTTTTGAAAAGCGAGTTATCACTTTCTGCTTCTTTGGCCCCTTCTTCGGAATGATAGAGAAGTCCATGGGTGCTATGGGAACCTGTCTCTTGAGTTGACCCAGATGGTTAGAGATCCACTTGGAGTTAGGGTAGAAGGAGTAGAGTGAATGGAGGAAGAAATGGGAGTGAAAGGGGAAGCAACTGAAGGGGCCGCAAGGAAGAACGTTGAGACACTTGGAGGTGGCATCAACAAGTAGTCTAATGCGTTGTTGCTTATAGGGCTTGGAGTTACTATAGGGGAAGAAAAGGTCATGGAGGTGGGAGGGATCTATAATGGGATGGAGGGAACACTAGGTGATAGATCCGTGAGAGAGGAGAAGATGGAAGAGGTGGGAGATGGAAGAGAGGAAGGGAGAGAAGAAGAAACATCAATTGGGGCAGATGTTTCAACGATAGGGGGAGGAGAAGGAGCAGAAGAGGGAATGGTGGGTACCTCAGTGGTTGTAGCTGTGACCACATCCTGAGTGGATGTGTCCATTGAGACTTTGGTGGTCTCTTCTTCTTTTCCTTGAGAGACTAGGTCGACCACTTACTTTTCGGAAGCAGTAGGAGGGATTTGAGGAGCTTCTTCTTTGCTATATTCTCCCTCCTCCTTATCTTTTCCTTTTCCTTTCACTTGGGCTGGCCTTGGAGGGCTCTTCCTAAAGGAGAAGCAGAAGTGAAATCACATGCAAGGTAAATGATACCATTATTTGCACCAATGTTTGGTGCCTTATGACAACGTGTGTTTGACTCTTTCTTGGATGGTCTTTGGTGCCTTGGCTCTGTCAATTTCTGCGAATGGCCAATCATCCCCATCAATGTCAAGATAAACTTGATTAATTTCTTGATCATGTTCTTGGAATCCTTTTGGAATGATGGCCAAGCCATAGTGCTTGATTTCTTCTAGAGCTGACTGAGTGATCCTTCCACCTAAGATCTATTTCAGTCAATGTAGATGTCCTCGATCTTAGGGACATGAATAAGATCAATTTTTTCCTTTGGGAGGCAACCTCGGCAATCAAAAGTAGGTCCGGATGGGAATTTGTGCTTTAGATTGAGAAATTCAATACCTCGACATACATTTCTGTGCCTTGGCAGTGTAGTGCAAGTGTATCGGCCCACTTTGTAAGGGGGAATGGAGTTTCACGTTCTTTCTCTTCATGCATCTCTTATGATATGTGATTAGTTGCCTCGACAACTCTAAGAGAATCAATTTGGGTCTTGCATACCTTGGTATCTTGGTTAGTTCACCCTCAAAATTTACCGCCCTGAGATAGGTGAACATGGGAAACTGAGTGAACAATGCCCCCCACTTCTTTGTGACAGTGACCACACTGGGGCTAGTTCGACCATGTCTCATATTTGGCCTCAATAGGTAGATCACCTCATAGAAAAAGGCATCGTTGATCTTTGAGAACTAAGGGATGTTGTTCTTGAGCCTGAGCTCTGGGTAGTATTCATATATTTTGACCTGAGGCCATACCCCATTTCGTGTTAGGCTTGTGAAATCCCTCACTTGATGCTGCAGCGTACACAACATAGGAATTCATATAGAACTTCCCAGTTGTCATGACTTATTGAATTTGTTGAGAGATGGTATCTTTGATGATTTCTCCCAGGCTAAAACATTTCTCGGGCGCGTTCTTACTCATGGTCTCTAAGTACCTCGGATCCATTTATGGAAATGATGGGCATCAGAAGCCCATATACTCTCAAGGACTGTATTACTCGGTTCCTCGTTGAAGTCAATGCGGTGGATGGTCCGAGGCCATCGTCTCACTAGATTTTTGTTTTTAGATATAACTCGTTCCTCATTTGCATACACTTATCCTCATTATCATCTCATGCCTTCTTGCGAGTCTTTGAGGTGATGGCAACGTATTACTGTGATGAGGATTCCTAGAGTTATTTCAAGTGATGAGTAGTTAGGTCAATGCCCGTCTTTCCTTCTTTATCCTTGACACATCTTGTATCCTTTTTATAGCGAAAGCGACCAACATGATAAATTCATTGTTAATAGCACTTTCTCGAAGCATAGCTACAAAGTGTAATCCATTGCCTACCGGTTTGTTCATATAGGGACCACTTTAGTAGCTGGTTGGTTCTCACCAGAAATCTTCCATATCAATGTGGCCGAGCTCGAGTCTTTGAAAGATCACTCTCGCGTATGAGTAAATCATCTTGACTTTCGATATTTATACTTCATTTCTTGCTCTGTCAACTTCACTTTTCCTTTATACTTAGTTGGTTTTTCTCAACGAAGACATGTGTGAGCTCGAGGATGGCTGTTGTTGTTCTGCATGGAGAATCAAAGAGGTCCAACATAGAAGAGCCATGTCAGCCGTCATGTTATTCATAATAACATCTTGTAGAATAGAAAAATGAGCTATTATAAGCCTTAAGGCATAAGGTGCAAGTTTATAGCATGTTGTAGAGGCTTAAACAGGCTGGGCACACTTTTGAGGATGTCAACATGCAAAAATATGCACTGTGTTGAAAGGGGAAAAGCTATGCCAAAGGATTTATAAAGGGCACACTTTTGGAGAGTGTTGCATAATAGAGGGTGGCGCAAAAAGAAATGTGCGAGGCATGAGTAAGAAACACACAACATGCAGTGTTGGTGTTAAGGTTCATGTGCCAATGCCTTTGGAAAATTACTAACTGAGCCTTTGTGAGAGATGGTGTTGCATGAGTTTTTAGTGCACCCAAGGCGTAATTTTGGAATGTGTTGCATGAAGCTTAATGCGCCAAAGGGTTTATAAAGGGCACAGATTTGGGGAACACAACATCAAATGTTGATGTTGGTTGGGATGCGCTGCGCTTTGCAAGATTTACTAAGTGTTAGTGGGCATGATTTGGATATGTTGTATGTGGGGACAAGTGTGCTAAGGCATGACTATGGGCTTTGCAACATGAAGGGACAAAGTGCACCAAAGGGAAAAAGAATGATTTTTGCATGGTTTGATTTCTTTTCAGATTTCTCTCTCTCTTTTCATGACTTTTCTCACTTTTTGGATCTTGCGAAGTGACAAAGAGAGGGTTGGTGGGATTTCTTGCAAAGCAGAGCCTTCTCAGATTTGTAGATCTAGAAGGAGGGATAAGGTAGTTTTCCAGATGGTTATGGGGGTAGTTTATTCATTTTTAGTTTTAACTTTTTATAACAAACCTAAAACCACCAACAACCAAGAAACAAAACCATAAACAACAATAAAAGTGATAAAATCCACTTACCTGGTTTAATAAAGGACGAAGGACAACTTTGGGGTCCACAAACTCGAAAAGTGGAACACGGGTGTGACAGGATAAATGACGAGTGCGAGAGAAAGACTTTTCACAATTTTTCAAATCGTGAAAATGACAGGTGTTAACCGCATATTTATAGGAAAATAAAGTATTTATTTCCCCACCCACTTTTCTTTGGTGCACTTTTCGAAGTATCGACATGAGTATAAATGTGCCTTGGTGCAACTTGGTTGGTGTCGACACAAAAGCTTCACAGTGCCTTAAGCGCACATTTGGAGATGTTGACATAAAGTTTTCAGTGCCAAAGGGAAAAGAGGGTGCACATTTTGATGTGTCGACATGTCAATTTTCGCACCTTAAGCGCATTTCTTTGGCGCAGGTTTGAGTATGTTGACATGCAACTTTTAGTGCCAAAGGTTTTAAAAGGGGTGCAACTTTCGGGATGTTGACACAACAATACTTGCGCCCAGTTCAAAAAGGATGAAAATGGATAAGTTCTTAAAACTTGATTTTTGAAGGGAATTTTAGGCCATTTTGAATGTTAATAGACCTTCTCAGGGGACCAAAATGAAATTTTGGTATGGTTATCTACAAAATTTCCCTTGTCAATTTTACAGGATAACACATATGAAATCTTCTCAATCCTATTTTTTTCCTCTTGAACTTTGTAGAGCATTGATGGAGGACACATGTCATTATTGATAAATGATGATAATTGGTTCCCTACACCATTTTAAGATTCTAGGCCTTGTTCCCTCCCTCCTAAGTATCGAAGAACTGATTGAGGACATGTAACATAATGCATATGTGGCACAAATAAAAAAACTCTAGAGATTCACTACGGTGTTGGTTTATGAGATTAAATATTATAGTTTCTCCCTGTATCAAAATGATCTATGTGACGTCAACTAAGATAGAATTTCTGAATAGATCTCTAGTTTTTCATTGATAAGTTTTGGCAAAGAGATAAAAATAATAATTAGTTGGTATCAACTCTGGAAAGGAATTTGAGAAAGATATACATTATTATAGTTTTTTAGAGAGAGTAGTTGATGGATTGCAGACAAATTTATGATAGATTTTTAGTTTTCTATATATGATTAAAAATAAACATCCCCAAAATCCAATTTATATGTTTTTTGGTTGTTTTGATATCTTTGAGAAGATTATTTTGAGCTAAAGTTCCCCTTTTGGCCCCACCAAAATGTAGAGGAAATAATTAAACAAGTTTTGGATCATATATGAGTTGTTATATTGGTCCTGAAGGTGAAATTATGATCTTTGAGCAAGTGGAAGCCTAGTCTTCACTCATCATCTTGATCTCATGGGAATTCATCAATTTATTCTCAAGAGATCAATTTAAAATCAAAATATCTTATTGTTTCTTGTAGATGAATGCATCTAATGGATAAAAACAAATATCTACTTGAAACTCATAAGATTTTATGAATAAGGTTTATCTCGAGGCCATCGATAAGCTATGATTCATGGTTATGGATCATCATGAAGCCTGTAGAGATCATATGAATATGCTCTAGGTCCTTTTGGGGTGGTTCATTTCAGTTATATATATTTTTAGACCTCTATGAGTTGTGTAAAGTAGTAAGGATGAGCAAGAAGATATTTTTGGCACATTCCTTAATCCTCTTCTCTCTTCTCTATTTTTTTCTTATAAGTAGTAATATAATAAATCATAAAAATGGTTCCTCTTCCTTGAAAGAAAAGTTACTCTTCTCTTTTGGGTGATGAGCTTTCTGAGTTCCTCGACCTCTAATTTTTATTTTTGTAAATGAATGAACACCTTATATTTTTTGATATCAGATTATGTATAATATATCTCTTAATACACCTATGATTATGGCTCATATATGCCCTTTATTTTGTGTTAATTGTCTCTTACCTCTCTACTATCTTCATGGTTTAGTTTGGGTAGAATTTATATTTTTTTAATCACTATGTCTTAAAGGTTAAGAGTGAGATCTAGATTTAGATGCATGGTCTAGTTGTGGATCATATCTACCCTCCGAATTTGTGTTTTTCCTTTCACTTACTAACTCATACAAAGAGGGTGGTACCTTTCTTCTTGGTGCATCATTATGTTTTTATTTCATGTGTTTAATCCCTTTTCTCATGCAATTGGTATATTAGAGTAGAGTAATTATTATCATAGAGTATTTAGGATGGGAATTCATCCCTTTTCAGAGGTCTTCCTCAAGGATAAAAAAATACCACACCTTGGAGGCATTCACATTGTTGATGCTAAGATACCAAGTTCTCCACATTGATAGATCTTGTCACAAGTGCACATATCATATGTCCAACATTTTATGGCACACCTAGTGGGATTTTTATTTAGACACTTTGTTCATATATTGTTCTCATTGTTCAAATGTTCCATTACATACATATGTGTGTTTATGTTTCGTATTTGTATATTTTCATAATTGAAGATGCATATTTTCTAACTTATAGCCAAATTTTCATGTGTTCTTAGCTCATTTGGTTTTCGAACTATGCTTTCAAGAACCTAGTGACTCAAGTGATTCAAATACCCATTTATATAATTTATAGATCATTTCCATCCTTTCCCTTCCTTATTTTCATGAGATCACATTGTCATAACTCCATAGAGATATTTTGTTCCCTCATTTGAACTCTATCCCCCTCCATTTGTAATAAAGTGGGATGATATTCCCAAAATAGCCCGAAAACCCTACCCCTCTTTCATGGAAATGGTGTTATAAGCCTTGGTGATCATATCATAGATATATAAAATCATTTTTCCATACATAATATTAGAGAGGAGAAAATATGCCTTAGATTACTTGTCTCTTCCTTTAAAGGAAAAGCTCGGGATTGGTATATTAATTTGGATTCAAAATAAATTTCCACATAGGACTAGTTGGGAGATAAATTGGAAAAACAATTCAAGGAGAATGTAGACATGATATCTCTCTTATAATACCTCATCACCTTAAAAATAGCACCAATGGCGTATGTCTCAAAATTCAATCTCATATTCAACATGACTTGAAAAATATGTCATCAAGAATACTGGACTCGCTACCAAGTATGATAGTCTTGTTTTATTTAAGATCCTTTGATCCTGATCTTGTTGATAATGATTAAGTCCCTTGGGGAATGTTATTCCTCATGCATATGATTTTTTTATCCATGCTATGAATATTATTTTGTAGGTTGGTAAAAGGAAACCCATCCTCATTTCTCCCATCCTTCCCCACGGTGTGATGTACCTATAGCTCTCCATGTAATTGTTAAACCCCCTCCTAGATCATTTCAGTTACAAGAATCCCCCATTGTTCTCAATGCTCCATTTTATTCACAAGAATATCCTCTTTTCCCAATCATCCCACATACTCTGCATAATCCCCTCCCACCTCCACCACATTTTATCATGAAGCTTTAATATGTTGTGGTATTTCACTGAGTTGTTCCTATCTATTGGAAAACACTATTCAAGCCTAATTACCCAACCATAATGGTGGATTATATGTGTTTTCAAATTTTTTTAATAAATTAAAAACCTAAAAACTCAAGGCAACACTCAAGTAACCCTTAATGCCAAACCATTCAATTACCTTGGAGAATTACCATTAACAAGATAAAATCATGCATGATTTTTAAATAATCTTGAGTTGAATATACCAAAATTTCTAATGGATATTAATTTGGAATCTTTGGAGGGGAAATCAGAGAGATTGATCTTAAACAAGCTTTGATTGAGAAGCTAAGTGATGGTCAGCCCCTTAAGTATTTCATGTCTTGTTGAGACAATTCTCATTAGAGGAGATCATGAGATAGAAATATAATAGTGAAATGAGT
The DNA here is from genome assembly GCA_018340775.1 of Taxus wallichiana var. yunnanensis. Lineage (NCBI taxonomy): Eukaryota > Viridiplantae > Streptophyta > Pinopsida > Cupressales > Taxaceae > Taxus > Taxus wallichiana. Next base: position 709,040,173 of record CM031237.1, on the reverse strand, counting down.
TTGATTTAGATGATGAGGAAAATTTTCTTAGCTAGAAGGTGTACACTAAATAAAAAAATCCAGCATATTTGAAAGATGATCAGATAGAGCGTGAAAAGAGAAAGAAGTGTTTTTGAACATTATGGCGCTCAACTTGAAGTTTTGGAGGAAGAAGAGGAAGGTGAGAAAGTTAATTTTATTGAATGTAGTGACCCTAACTACTATACATTCTTAGAAATTAGATGCTATGGTGTTGTAACACCAAGACTATGTTTATACATTGAGGTTAATAAATTGAATCTCCAAGAGGTTAATGAGGAAGATATGGAGTTGATAAACTCTATGTTTGAGGAAGAGGAAAAGAGACACAACTAAATATTGAGAAAGAAATGTTTTTGAGAGGAAAGTAGGGAAATACAAGTAAAAATATATTACAAAAATTCTCTATGAGAAATAATATGTGTCTACAATCTCTATCTATGGATCTAAACATAAAGAAAATGGGTAGATCGAGAAAATGTATTCTATTAGCTTTGAAAGTGTTGGCATGAGTGAGTTAGATTGTTTTCATTGATGTAAAATCTCATTAATTACAAAGAGGATGATCTATGAATGATATAATATTCACGGTATGATGGTGACATGGGAAATCAAGTTGTAGCATGATGAAAAGAGTGGAAACAGTGAGAATGGATTGGCCTAGTAGGCCTAGTCAGGTGACCTAGTTAACCTAGGTGATAGAGCATGATATTTTGAATTTTATGGTGGCTTGAGGATCATGGTAGAGGCTTTGTGAGAATGAGGAGATTTTTTTAGACAATCTTGTGAGTCTCGTAGTGCGGTACAATCTTAAACATTGGTTGCGGTGTTCATCTAGACCTAGTCTAGGTGCTTGGATTCCAAATGGAGTATGAGAATGAGTTCTAGAGCTATATGATCCCATGAAGGAATTAAGGTGAGTGATAAATCTTGTATCAAGTGTTTTATATTATTTTGAAGATATTTTATGCATGGTTGTAGTGTTAGAACACTTGGTTGTGACCTGAACAAGCAAAACCCAAAGGCCTAGTCATGCAAGTCCTAGTGGTGGTGAAGATACAAACCTATTTATGAGAAGTTGATAATTATATATGTTAGAAGATGTTTTCACGGTGATGTGGTTAAAATTTTAGTGTCCTATGATGAATATTTTGCAAAATATAAGGTTTTGAGTTCTAACGTATTCTAAAAAGCATGTTTTCCAGCTCAATGTGAGAGAAATTGACTTGGATGACACGTCTAATATTTTCATGGGTCCTTGATCATTTCAATGATGATGGATCATATAGATAATAAGGTCTCATAGTTGTAATGAGGTTAAATGAGGGTCTATTCTTTATGAACAATTGTTAAGAAGGTAAGAAGGTCAAAACCCTTCTTAAACCCTAGTTTGATAGTGATGGAGGAAAACTTATTTTTTAATCCTATAATGGATTGGATCATAAAATTTGATGATTTGATGATGGAGAGGACTCTCCATCTTTCATATGGTGGTGGTTTGAGATCATGACACTTAGTGGAGCCCACTCAAAAGTCCTTGTTTTTAGGAAAGAAGGTTTTACTCTAATGTTTTCCATTATACCCTATGAATGAATTAGGGTTATGATATGTTTGGGAGCCATGCTACATGTTTTTGAGTGATTTCATAGCTTGTTGAGAAAGGTTTGATGACATGCACATGTCAAAATAGGTTGATTTGGTTTTGGGCCTAAAAGCGAAGTTTTAGCAATCTTGGACAATGGAAATGCTTAAGTACATATGGACTTTATGATGAAGATTTATGGCCTTGGAGGTGTTTTACACATCGCATGTGATGTTTTTCATTTTTTTATTAATGGAAAAAGGTTTTTTGATTGGGTTTATACCTAGGTTATAAGAGGCCTTGACCTAGATATTAAGGAAAAAACCACAAAAAAAAAATGAGCACAAAAAGAAGGATCTCAATGAAGAAGAAACAAGGAGTGTCATGACACCACAGAAAAATAGATGAAAACCACAACAATACTACAAGAAAAATAGAAAAACTTGGTCCAAATCAGAGTAGAAATCACAACCTATAATATCTTTAGCCATTGTTTTGTGGTCTTAGAAATATTCTTCTTGATGATCTACATATTGTCTTTGATATCTTTGATGGAAGTGTTGTTCTTGGATGTTTCTTTTCCCTTGTTACTTTTGAACTTTATGTGAGTAATGTTAGAGAGGATGTCCATGTTTCCCTTAAGTAAAGATATTATATAAAATTGTTTATTTATGAGCTTACCTTGTTCTTATTCAATGGATTTGATTCCTTTTTCCATCTCCTCCACCATCTTCTCATCCTTATTACCACTTTTGATAGAAATCTTGCAGCCCATAACTTTCTCTCAAAACTTTACACTCTTTCCTAAGCTAGGTAAGCATATCATTATGCAAATACAATCCATTTCTCATGTTCCTAGCTCGAGATTTTTTATTCTCAATCTCCTTGTCACCCATGGCAAGAAGGATCATAGCAGCAACACCCTCGTTAGAAGGAGAAGAAGGAAGAATAAGAGCGATGCGGGGAGTCAAGTTTGGCTTTTTTGTTGTGGAGGGTATGGTTAGAGGTGAAGGAATATTCACAACATGGTAAGGTATCTTCATAGGATTAGAGGGATGGGTAGGAGTGGCCATAGGGGTATTCATGATGAGAAAGTTAAAGTGTTTATATAGGAGCAAAATGACAACGTGATGGGAGGGTTGGGCATTTTTCTCCTAGGTCACCAAATTCACTAAGTTTTCAAGAGAATGGAGGAGAAAAAATGGGAAATTGACCACCACATTTCTTCTAAAATGGTTAAGGAAAACCAAATGAAAGTAAGGAGTAACTTTAAACCGGCCATCCAAAGTGAGATACTTCATTAGCACAAAACTGACCTTATCATAGGGTTTAGGAAGTGACTCCTAAATAAAACCACATTTGGTTTGATTAGGAATTCATCACCCTCCAAGAATTTGGCCTCTTCCTCATTCATGTTATATTTGTTCCTATATAACCTCATTCCTTTTGGATGAAGACTAGTGGCTGTTTAAATCATCTCTTGCAGCAGAGATAAACTCCTAGTTCCTATATCTCACTCTGAGCCCATTTAATTCTACATGGTTACTTTGCGAAAGATGGAAATTGTGCCCCCTTATTGTGTTCATGAAATGATTAAAACCCCCTTTCTTTAAAATATCCCAAACCTCAGCATCCTCCCTCTTCCAAACATTTATGTTTTTCATGTTTTGGTTGAGCTCTATAATTGAGTTGAGGTGGCATGATTGAGGTCACAATTTGACCTAGTTTGAGTGGTTCAGGACATCAAGGTTATGGCTTGAAGATTGGTCTAGAAGACCAACATTTTAGCTTATTTAATGATTTCTATCCACTTTATAGTTAATAGGGATGAAAATTATTACTATTACATGCATTTGTAAGTCTTGGAAGTGTCAAGGAAAGTGTGTGAGATGGTCTCATTTCCAAAACTAGATCTGGGTAGTTGAAATTTGTTGAAGAGAAGAAGTTGTTCTATTTGTCTTGATGGTTGATTCATGAAGTCTATCATGCTTATAATTTTCTTCACGTCAATTTATTTCCAATTATTTGTTACATGGCATAGTTGAAGTGTTTGGGTGTGGTTTTGGTCTTCATTGTTGAAGATTGGTTCTTAGAAGTGCCTGATTTGAGTAGGAAACAATCCTACTAGGTGGTGAAGTGAGAAGAATGGATGATGAAAAGTATTGTGAGCTGATGGAAGGTGTTGATAATATATCATGGATATTTTTAAATCCTTTGGAGGCATGAAAATCATGATAAATCCCTTAGAGGTCTTGGAGTGCTTAGTGAAGGAGAAACTAGCCTTTTAGGCCTAGTTGTGCATTATGGTTGTCTTGGTGCATTTCAAACCATATGGGTCTTTCATGTTGATTTATATGAGTATGTAGCATTGCTTTATGTTTTATATGACCGACATCAATGGTCTTATCGACCAGTGGTCATTTAAATTATATGCTAAGTATAAAAGTGCATTGTATTTGTTCATTTTCAACAAGTGCGGTGAGAGGGAAAAAGTGCAAGCTAGGTGTGAGTGTGAAAGTGATATGAGGGAATCAAGATAGAGCTAAGAGAGTGTCTAAATTCATGAGGATTTTTGAAGAGATATTGTGTAATGGGAACTATCCAAATCATCCCGTGAAAGAGAAAGATTGAGTGAAGTGGAAAAGTGTGTGTTTGAAGAAGGTTTTGAGGTGTATGAGTTGAACTTGTGATCACTATTAGTTGTGTGTGTAGCATATAATTAGTGGTATTCTATTAAAAAAATTGATGAGTAATATTCATACAAGTCCTTTGTTGTGAGTAATATCAACAAGGGTTTCTAGGGGTGGGTGCTCCTTGTGAAGTGGGTGCTTCACTAAACAAATCTTGTGTGATGTGTCATATTCATGAAAGTCTTTTGGTTTGTGTAATATAATAAAAAAATTTAGTGGGTTTTCTTCCCCTTGAGGGTTTCCACTTACATCTTGTGTTCTTGTGTACTCTCTCATGGTTATGCTCTTGTGAATGGTTGTTATATGTTATTAAGCTCACATTAATGCATGGTTGAATGATAAATGGTTTATGCAAGTTAATTTTAATTGGATAAGGGTTTTAAAGGAATGATTCACCCCCTCTTAGTCCATTGTTCTTCCAAAAATTAGTATCAAGGCGAAGGTCCTTTTGAATAATTATAACCACTTAAAGGATATCTTTTGAAGCACTAATATGATAGGTAGACAGGTTTAAGTTGAAGAATTTACTCTAATCATAATGAGATCTTGTTTGAAACCCTTAAGTTTTGACATATCGAATTCCATCCTTAATGTATGTTCTCCATACCATCGTGAAGATAAAATCCTAGGGAAGAAGGATGTTGGAGTAACAACAAGAAGAAAATTGGTAAGTCTTCAAAACCAAGAAAATACTGCATTTTTATCTAAATTTGAGCCTAAAAATGTTGAAGAAGCAAGCAAGGATGATTTTGGGTCAAGGCCATGAATGAAGAACTTGATCAGATTGAAAATAATAAAACTTGGGAATTGGTGCCTAGACCTAAGGATAAGAATGTTATTGGAACTAAATGGGTGTTTAGAAATAAACTCAATGAGAATGGAGAAGTTACAAGAAACAAGGATAGATTGGTTTGTAAGGGATATGCACAAGTTGAGGGAGTTTATTTTGATGAAACTTTTTCTCCAGTAGCTAGAATGGAAGCCATTAGATTGTTTTTAGCATATGCAAGGTTTAAAGGATTTAAGGTGTATCAAATGGATGTCAAATCTACATTTTTGAATGGAAATCTAGAATAAGAAGTGTACATTGAAGAAACTTGATGGATTTTCCTTGAAAGATGAGAAAGATTATGTATGAAAACTAAAAAAATAAATTTATGAACTAAAGCAAGCCCCTAGGGCCTTGGTATGGAAGACTTGACAAGTACCTATTTGAATAAGGTTTTAAGAGAGGAGTTTTTATAGTAACTTGTATATTAAAAATGAAAAGGACATTTATTAATTGTTTTGGTATATGTGGATGATATCATATTTGGGGAAATAATGAACTTATGACTCATAAATTTGTAGATGTTATGAAAAGAGAGTTTGAAATGTCCATGCTTGGAGAGTTTTCCTTCTTTCTATGACTACAATTCAATCACTTAAAGGAAGTTTTTTCATATCTCAAGCTAAATACATAAAGGATATGTTAAAGAAGTTCCAAATGGAAGATTGTAATCATGTTGGAACCCCCATGGTCACAGGGATGCAAACTAAGAAAGGAGGATGACTCACCTAAGGTAAACCAAACTGAGTACAAATCCATGATTGGAATTATATTGTATGCTACTGCCTCTAGACCGACATCTTGCAGGTTGTAGGTCTTGTTGGAAGGTTTTAGGAGGATCCAAAGGAGACTCACTTACAAGCAGTGAAGAGAATATTTAGATATCTTAAAGGAACTATTGAGTATGGGCTATGATATCCAAAGAGTAAAAAAATTGAGTTGAAGGATTTTACTGATGTTGATTGGGCAGGAAGCCTAGATGATAGAAGGAGTGGAGGAGAATTTTTTGTTGGTAAGTGTCTTGTTTCTTGGATGAGTAAAAAAAATCTTTAGTAGCTCTCTCCACATGTGAAGCTGAATATGTTGCAGTAGCACTATGTTGTGCACAAGTCTTGTGGATGAGACAAACTCTAGAAGACTATAAGGTGGAGTGTGATGGGCCTACCCCTATCTATTGTGATAGTAAAAGTGCTATTAGTGTTTCTAAAAACCCTATGTTACATTCCAAAACAAAGCACATTCCAATAAAATATCATTTCTTGAGAGATCAAGTGAGTGAGAAAAGGATCAAATTGGAATATGTATCCACCAAGGAGGAGATAGCTAACATTCTGACAAAGCCACTTCCAAAACCAACATTTGAACTTTTAAGGTTGGAGTTGGGAGTTATTCCTACCCCTAATAGTCATTAAGAGATCAAAGAATTTGAGAGGGAGCAAGACAAATGAATTATTTTCTCCAAGAAACAATGAAGAGGTGTAGAAGTAGGAAAGTAGGTATTCTTTTCAATTTGATGTTTATACATGGTGCATAAGCTTCAACTATGTTTATGTTGTTCCCAAGTGGTTTGAAGATGTAGGTGTACTATCATAGTGACAAAATATGATCATTATGCTCTTGAAAAATTTGGTTTAGGTGATGTTGCATGAAAAGTATGATAGATTCATGAATCAATTCACTCATCTAGTATGATGACTTGATCGAGACCAGGATGCAAGGTGAAACAATTTATTTCATGTATGTTCATGATTCATGAGCTACACGGTGTATTTTTTTCTTGGTCCAAGTTTGAAGTGTATCAAGAGTGTTTATACGTCATAAAGATTGTATGGATAAGTGTGAACCATCTTGAGGACTATCGAAGATTAAAAATGGGTCATTCAACAACATAAAGACTTAAGCTCTTCTAAGTTGATAGGCATTGTGTCAAGCATGTGCATAGTTATTTTAAGTCTTTAGTAATGACTAAAGTAGGAGTGAAGAGTATCAAGAGAGTTTGTTAGGCTATCTATGCCTAGCATGAAGAGTTAAAGCTTGATGAAGGAATATGGAGATCAAAAGTTTGTAGTTCTTTATGTGGATAATGATTACACATCGTATATGTAGTATATTAGGGTTTGTATTGTTGTCTTAGATAGGTATATAGGATGAAATGTTTGAATTTTTGTAATACTATATAAGTCCTACATGTAGATTCAAATCTTAATGATAGTCTACAAATATTGTTCAAAGATAAGGTATGCTTTATGAAGCTCATTCATGAAGTAGCTAAAATATTGAAAATGTGTGAAGGTAGTGTTACATATTGTGCATGAAGAATTAAGGTGTTTTAGTATGAGAGCATATGTTGAGGGGAGATTGTGTGCTCACAATCCCAAGAAGATGAAATAAGAAGTGTTGCGGTGGTTATATGATTGATTCACTTGCATTCTTGATTGGATATCATCATCATAACAAGTTTTAGTAGGTTGTTTGGCATTATAATAGTGAGATACAAGTATGAGAAGGATCCTTAAAGTAGGTGAACATGTTTTTGATCATCAAGAAGGTGTTTGGAGGTGTCAAGAAGGCCTATTAAGAAAAATTCATTAATGGCGGTAGGTATACTCAAAGGGGGAGCTTGTCGTGAGCTCAAAATAGGTAGAATATCATGTAAAAAAGGTGAGTATTGAAAAATTGTTTGGGACTATGAAGTTGATTGAGTGACCCTCCTTTAGTGCATATGCTTGAGGTAAGTGATTAGGTTCTTGTGTTTTCAAATAGATTGAGATGATATGAACCCAAGGGGAGTAACTATAAATGTTGTTTCATGTTGTATAAGGTCTTCTAGAGAAGGTGAAGTTGGGCTAAAATTTTTCGAAGGTTTGCTTTAGGGATCTCGGTCGAAAAGTTGTTTGTGACAAACAAATATATGGTAGAAGATAAGCCCTTTTGATGATGTCCTTAGCTGAGATAGGTGAAGAAGGAGTTAAGAATGACGTTTTGTAATGATTTATATCTCATGATTTTTGGCATCAGTGTGTACATATACATCTTCCTAGGGGAAGATATTGTGCTTCCATGATGAGAAAGAGGTCAAAAACATAGTCAAGAAGAAGAAGAAAAGTTTGTGTGCTCAAAATGATGAGTTTGGTTGATGTTTCCAACCAAGAGGTGATATAAATAAGTTGAAGGAATATGAAGAATGTGTGCTTAGGTATGTAATTTTTCATTAATGTAAAAAAAGGGGAGAAGAACTAGGTTGTTTTCCATCAATGACAAAGGGGAGATTGTTGGCATGAGTGAGTTAGATTGTTGTCATTGATGTAAAATCTCATTAATGAAAAAGAGGATGATCTAGGAATGCTAAGATGCATGCTTTTATGATATGATGGTGACAATGGAAATAGTGAGAATGGTTTGGCCTAGTAGGCCTAATCATTTTCTTCCCAAGCCATTCTCACTTAGAATGTAATATAATAATAAAATTTTGAGGAGAATGGCTTGAGCCTAGTTGTATGGAGGCTTGAGGAGCATGGTAGAGGCTTGGTGATCATGAGTAGAGTGTGTTGAGAAACTCATGTGTGTCTCTGAGTGTAGGTAAAAGCTTAAACATGGGTTGTAAGTGTTCATCTAGACCTAGTCTAGGTGTTTGGAAGCCAAATGGAGTATGCAAATGAGTTTCAAAGCTATGTGAGCCCATGAGGCCTGTAAGTGAGTGAGACATGTTGTCTCAAGTGTGTTAGGTTATTTTAAGAGGTTTTATGCATGGTTGTAGTGTTATAACACTTAGTTGACATGACATGAACTAGGAAAAACCCTAAGGCATAGTCATGCAAGTCCTAGTGGTGGTAAAGATACAGACCTATTTATGAGAATATGTGAATTGGAGATGTTAGAAGAGGGTATCATGGTGATTTGGACAAAATTTTAGATTCCTATGATGAAGATTTTACAAAATATGAGGTTTTGAGTCCTATCGAACTCTATAAAGCATGTTTTCCAGCTCGATGTAAGATAAATTGACTTGAATGACACATATAATGTTTAAATGGGCCCTTGATCCTTTCAGGGATGATGAATCATAGATCTAATAAGTTCTCAAAGTTGGAATTAGGTTAAATGATGGTCTATTCTTTATGAACGATTGTTAAGAAGGTAAGGAGGTCAAAACCCTTCTTAAACCCTAGTTTGAAAGTGATGGAGGAAAACTTATTTTTTTTAGCCTAGAATGGATTAGATCAGCAAATGTGATGATTGGATGATGGAAAGGACTCCCATATTTTAGATGGTGGTGGTTTGAGATCATGACACTTATTGGAGCCCACTCAACAGTCCTTGTTTTCAGGAAATAAGGTTTTAATCTAAGGTTTTCCATTAGATCCTATGACTAAATTAGTGTTATGAGATGTGTGGGATCCATGCTACATGTTTTTTATCAATTTCATTTTTATATCCATTTGATGACCTTCATAGGTCAAAATAGGTTGACTAGTTTTGGGCCTAAAAGGATAGTTTTAGTAGTCTTGGAGAATGGAAGTGTTTAAACACTTATGGACTTTGTGATGAATATTTATGGCCTTTGAGGTGTTTTAAACATCCCATGTGATGTTTTTCATGTGTTGGTTGAGATCTAAAAGTTATTTTGAGGTGGCATGATTGAGCTCACAAGTTGACCTAGTTTGACTGGTTCAGGACATCAATGTTATGGCTTGAAGATTGGTCTAGAAAACCAACATTTTGGATTAGTTGATGATGGATACCCACTTGAGTGTGAATAGGAATGAAAATTGTTCCTATTCCATGAATTTAGAAATCTTGAATGTTTTAGCAAGTGTGTGAGATGGTCTCATTTTCAAAACTAGTTTAGGCGAGTTCATTTTTTTGAAGAGGGAAGTTCTATTTTCCTTGTTGGTTGATTCATGAGGTCTAGCATGATTAGAAGTGTTCTACAGGTCATATTATTTCCAATGAGTGGTTACATGGCATATTTGAGGTGTTTTTTTGTGGTTTTAGTCTTCATTTTTGAAGATTGGTACCTAGAAATGCTTGAGTTGAGTAGGAAACAATCCTACTAGGTGGTGAAGTGAGAAGAATGGATGATGCAGAGTCTTGTGAGCTGATGGAAGGTGTTGATAGGATATCATGGAAATTTTGAATCCTTTTGAGGCATGATAAAACATGATAAATCCCTTGGATGTCTTGGAGTGCTCGGTGAAGGAGAAATTAACCTTTTACGTCTAGTTGTGCATGATGGTTGTCTTGGTGCATTCTGAACCATATGGGTTGTTCATGTTTATTTATATGAGTATGTAGGATTTTTTTATGTTTTTCATGACCGAACTTAATGGTCTTAGCCAAATTCTAGTTACTTAAGGTGTATGTCAAGTATAAAATAGTATTGTATTTGTTCATTTTCAACAAGTGTGGTGAGAGGGAAAAAGTGTGAGCTAGTAGTTGGTTCTTGTTCCTAAACTACCTGCCATGAGCTACTCTAGTGTAGGAAAACTAAATCTAACCTAATCTAACCATTCCAAGGAACCAAGGAGAGAGAAAGAGGGAAAAAATAGAGCCTACACTAAAGTGGTGATACACCAGCAAAGGAAGTGAGATATTCTATTGAGGGAGAAAGAAATAAAAAATGGAGATGAGGGAGGTCAGACAGAAGTGACACGGCCTAGATCTGCAAATCATCCATTAAACTCCATGAAACACAACATCCTGCACCTACAAATGTGAAATACATGCACAGAAAACCAAGACTGAAAGGGAGAGGCATGGAGAAACAACAAAACGATGCAAAGGGTTGAAGAACACCACAAAAAAACATTTTTATTGCTCTAGAAGGTGCACAGACCATTACATTTCTGGAATAGAGGCACAAATACATTTTCCAGGCATGGGAGAAGGTTCACTGCTCAAAAATGGCATCGAGAAACAAATTTGATAGAGTTTCTCTATGCCCAGAATGTCTCTCTTCTTCAAACGAGAAGTGTTACAGTATATATAGAAGGAAAAGAGAGAGAAGAGGGAAAATTCACATCCTACTCCAACCACCATGAGATACGCATTGAATCCTACCTTGAAATCTCAACCACTGAATATCAATGCCTTCTGCAAATCCACCCACAATATGTCACTTCTGGTTCCCAATGAATCGAATCGAATCAAATATGGTAGTTGAAGAGATTGGATTCTACGTTAATGGCCTGGAAGAATTTTCTTCATTTTACCTACTAGGGCCTAAAAATGAATTTTTAATCCTTCCATGGCATAGAGGACGTTGAGATGCTTCCAACGGTGTCAAATTTGCTATATTTTGAGCCCTGAGTGAAAGATATGCCCCTTTGAAGTTTTTGCATCGATTTTGTACAAATGGGTGGGAAAACAATTTGAAAAATGGGTCCCCCTTTTGGATTGGGACACGTGGTGGCTAGATTGGGACAAAAATCAGGTCTATGGGCTCAGAACTTAACTTTTCTCCTTTTTCGTGAAAAATCACAAAATCCAGAAAACTCCTGCGGCCCCGAAGCTCCGCATGGACACGTGGCTCCTTTTGGTTGGCTGGGAAATGCTTCCATCTTTGCTTTTATGCCTTTTGGACAAAAGGAAAACTTTCACTTTTTTCCCCGACTCCCCACCTTGGCTTTGACTCGGGTCTATATGTTGACTTTTTCCTTGGTGGAGTCATGGGCCATTTTGTAACTTTTACTCCTTTTGGGGCAAAGGGTGAAAAACTAACTTTTCCCCGATGCCCCACCTTCCCCCTGGGACACGCGCACATGGGCTCACTCTTGGGAACCTTTTCTCTATTTGACCCTTGAATTAGTGCACCATTGAGACACTTGGCAGCCCTCCGCCGGCCTAGCTTATGCATTGACTATTCAACTAACTCTGCCCCCTTTGAGGACACGTGGAGGCACCGCGCTTGTTTGCAAACCCGACCCAAAGTTTTCCTTTGGAAGAGTTCGAGTTGACACTTGTCGGCCTCCGCTACTTTGTGGACTTTTCAATGGTCCTCTTACTTATTGACTTTGGGCTACGTGGTGAGCTCACGCTCACTTGGGTCTCTACCTTGGGACCAACTCTTGGAGATGATGTGCTACTGACCGACACCTGGCACTCTCCGCTTGCTCATTCATACTTAGCAATTTTTGAGGCCCCCCTCTTCACCTTTGACTTGTTTGACCATTTGACCATTTTGACCTCCATTTTCCCTTTGGGACATGTGGAGATGCGGTGCTTGTTTGAGCCTCTCTATTTGGGTCCATCTTTGGAGAAGCGCCGTGAGGACACGTGGTCTCTTCCGCTGCCTCCTCCATACTTAGTCAATTTTGGACCCTTTCTGAACTGTTTTGAGCCTGAGGACTTTGAATCTTCACCATTCTTCCTTCTTCTTGCTTTTGGCTCCTTTGTAGCATCTTCCCTTCTTGTCTAACTCTGTTATTTTATAGTTCTGCCTACCTGTAACTTGGAGAATGGATTTAAGATGTAGAAATGGCCCGATGAGTTGTTTTCTTTTGTACAGGATCCTTTGATCTCTCTTGGCCTCTGTCACTTGTTTTTGAATCTTTTTGTGACCAATTTGTAGGATTTGAATGAGTTTTCTCGGGTTCCTTCTATGCGGGGTCATGGTTCGATCCAATATTTAGCTCGGGAGTGAAATATGGATAACAATTTGGTGACTCATGGGGACATCTACCTACTAGATGGAGAGACCAGTGGCCTTGAAGCATCCATTGGGCATGGAGTCTGCTTGATAAACATGGAACTGATCCTTGAGCCATTATGAGCCTGACTGCAAGCCTTTTCTATATCTTTCCTATCCCCGAGCCTGCACTCTCAATTTTCATAAGAAAACCTTGAGACAATGATTTTTGAGAGTAGAAAATTGATTCGACCCATGGTTTTCATTTGTCCCTCAAATGGACTATCTCAAAATGGATTTTAGTTGCTCTGCATTTGTTCCCTATTTTGATTTGCAACTGTCACAGGAAAACATGAGCCTTCTTTCCTTAAATAGTTTAAGAGCCTAGCCTCATGCCCCTCTTGAGCAATACAAACAAAACTTATATACAAAGATCAAATCATACATGTCTCAAATGAGACATGCAAGAGTGTGCATAAGCACTTCTTCTCTGAAAAAAAAATCTACCTACACTACTCTAACCAAGAGCAAAGGGAGCTCAAACAAAACCTACAACTGGCAGGGAGAAATAGCTTCCCTTCCTCAAAAAAGGCAGCCATGCAACTGATTTGGCACTGAACATGGCTGGTTGGATGAGTGAAAAACTGACAATAAGCCGGTCCTCCACCCAAATCATCAAAGTATCAACATTAATGGAAAATACCTCCTCCAACTGACTTGCATCGGACTTCTGGAGGTATTGATGATGACCCTTGGTACTTTGATGCTCATCCTCATGCTTAGAAGCAAGCATGACTAGTTGTGGCTGCTCCTTTGGCCCCAATGAAGCCAAGTACCTGATTGGGCATGGTCTGATCCTTTGAATGTGCCCCTTTCTCTAAAATTCAACTCCAAAAATGGAGTCTTCTTGTGGACCTTCTTGGATGGATGGTGTGGAAGAAGTGGTGAGATCCTCCTACCTTTTTCCTTCCTCCTCTTTTGAAGAACATGGAAGATCAAGATCTTCCAAACTTGATTCCAGAGGGCTGCTATAAAATGTAGGCTGCTGCAAATGAATGCTCTCCTCCACCGCTGGAATGTACTCCTCTTCTTTTGGATCTGGAGAGTCTTCTCCTTCCTCTACTTGCTTGAAGACTATCTTGCTCTTGATCAAACTCTTCCTCTAGCATGAAGTTTGTCAAATCAAACTCTCCAATCTGTTGTTCTAGAGGACAAGTTGGGGCTGCAAGATCTCTTTTAGAGCTTTCCTCCATGATGGGTTTATTGACCAAATCAGGCCCTTCAAATGAAAGAAAGAAAACATCAATGATGTCTTCTTCTTCTGCTGCTACAAACTCTGATTTGGTTTCACCCATTTGCTCCTTTCCAATGGGACTTTGAGCTGATTGTTTCTCTCCTTCCATGGCTGATGGTGCAAGTTCAATTGGATCAACATTCTTTTCAAACAAAGTGCCAACATAGACACTACATTATGAGAAAACTGATTGTTGATCTACTTCTTCTTGTTCTTTCTCTTCTCCTACTACAAACTCAGCCTCAGCCACCACTGGTTCTTCAATCTTGACCTCCTCTATTGGCTTGACCATCAAGGGGATCTTTGTAAACCCAAATTTGGCAGCCCAACTCTTCAGATTGTCTGTCATTTCTTTTTTGTTGGGCTCTTCTTCTTGTTGTTCTCCTTGACTGGTTTCTTGGGACTCTTCCCAACATGGACTTGGGAAAACAAGAGGAGTGGCAGGTTGGGGTTCAACCAACTTTGCAATTGTTTGTGGTGGAGAGGGAGGAGATGAAACTTCTTGTTTCTTTGGAGGGGAGGATATTTCTTTTGGCTCTTGTGGAGGGAATTTGGATTTGGAAGAGAAAAGGGTAGAAAAATGAGATGGGATGGAAGACTAGGGGATGGAGGGATGAAACTAACACTTGGGGCAAGCAACTGAGGGGCTTGACTCTTGATCATGCTGAAATGGTAAAGCTTGAGAGGGTGAAAAAGAAAGACAAGGAGCTGTTGAATGACTTACCCATTGACAAGGTTGATTTAGACTTTTCTCATATGCTTCTATCTCCTCAATCCATTGTGCAAGTTGGGGCAGCATTTCAACCATGAAGTCAAGCTTCTCTTGAGGGTTGTAGTGTCTTGGAAAAGGGCCTTCCCATAGACAAGGTGCCCTGAAACCAATCTTGAATGCCTTCATTTGTGTTATGCCTCTGGACTGCACCATGCTAGCCTCCATTTTTTGAATCTTCTCCAACAAACCAACATCCTCCATTTGGTTGTTGTCATTATATGCATATCCCTATTCCTGATAAGCTTCATGGCCAAACTAGTTTTGGCATTGCTGTTGTGGATAGGTATAATGATTTTGAATCTACTCATAATGCTGATTTGGAGGAGTTGTGAAAAGCATTGGAGGTGGAACATTATTGTTGTTGCTGCAAGTGTGAGTTCCATGAAGGGAATGAAGTCATGATTGCACAACTTCATGGAGTGGGAGAAAATGAAAGAGATGGAAGAAGAAAATGGATGAAAATGAGTGGATATGGATGGAAAAGGTCTGCAACTCAGAGAATGGGTTTTGACTAGATGGAGTCACCAGATGTGCTTTGAATGTGCCTCTAAAGGCTGAATCTCACCAAGAACACATCAACTTGATGAAATGAAATTAAGACCTCTTGGTCCCACCAGGGCATGCCAAAACTGTTAGTGTGAAATCACAACACCCCCAAATGAGTTATGGATCTACTTTTCTAAGGCAGACTCATTTGGTGTGATTGCATAACATTGAACTTTCCCCAAGGTGTGGGACCTTGCAAAAGTGGGAAATCTCTCCAGAGAAAGTTGGTTCTTGTTCCTAAACTACCTACCATGAGCTACTCTAGTGTAGGAAAACTAAATCTAACCTAATCTAACCATTCCAAGGAACCAAGGAGAGAGAAAGAGGAAAAAATAGAGCCTACACTAAAGCGGTGATACACCAAGCAAAGGAAGCGAGATATTTTATTGAGGGAGAAAGAAATAGAAAAATGGAGATGAGGGAGGTCAGACAGAAGTGACATGGCCTAGATCTATAAATCATCCATTAAACTCCATGAAACACAACATCCTGCACCTGCAAATGTGAAATACATGCACAAAAAACCAAGACTAAAAGGGAGAGGCACGGAGAAACAACAAAATGATGCAAAGGGTTGAAGAACACCACAAAAACACATTTTTTATTGCTCTAGAAGGTGCATCAGACCATTACATTTCTAGAATAGAGGCACAAATACATTTTCTAGGCATGGGAGAAGGTTCGTTGCTCAAAAATGGCATCGAGAAACAAATTTGACAGAGTTTCTCTATGCCAGAATGTCTCTCTTCTCAAAAATGAGAAGTGTTATAATATATATAGAAGGAAAAGAGAGAGAAGAGGGAAAAGTCACATCCTACTCCAACCACCATGAGATACGCATTGAATCCTACCTTGAAATCTCAACCACTGAATATCAATGCCTTCTACAAATCCACCCACAATATGTCACTTTTGGTTCCCCAATGAATCGAATCGAATCAGATCTAGTAGTTGAAGAGATTGGATTCTATGTTAATGGCTGGAAGACTTTTCTTCATTTTACCTACAGGGCCTAAAAAAATGAATTTTTAATCCTTCCATGGCATAGAGGATGTTGAGATGCTTCCAACGGTGTCAAATTTGCTATATTTGAGCCCTGAGTCGAAAGATATGCCCCTTTGAAGTTTTGCATCGATTCTGTACAAATGGGTGGGAAAACAATTTGAAAAATGGGTCCCCCTTTTGGATTGGGACACGTGGTGGCTAGATTGGGACAAAAATTGGGTCTGCATGGGCTCAAGAACTTAACTTTTCTCCTTTTTCACATGAAAATCACAAAATCAGAAAACTCCCATGGCCCCGAAGCTCCGCATGGACACGTGGCTCCTTTTGGTTGGCTGGGAAATGTGCTTCCATCTTTGCTTTTATGCCTTTTGGACAAAAGGAAAACTTTCACTTTTTTCCCCGACTCCCCACCTTGGCTTTGACTGGGTCTATATGTTGACTTTTTCCTTGGTGGAGTCATGGGCCATTTTGTAACTTTTACTCCTTTTGGGGCAAAGGGAAAAAAACTAACTTTTCCCGATGCCCCACCTTCCCCTGGGACACACGTCAGTCTGGCACTCACTTGGGAACCTTTTCTCTATTTGACCCTTGAATCAGTGCCATTGAGACACTTGGTAGCCTCCTGGCCTGGCTTATGCATTGACTATTCAACTAACTCTGCCCCCTTTGAGGACACGTGGAGGCACCGCGCTTGTTTGTCAAACCCGACCCAAAGTTTTCCTTTGGAAGAGCATCGAGTTGACACTTTTCGGCCTCCACTACTTTGTGGACTTTTCAATGGTCCCTCTTACTTATTGACTTTGGGCTACGTGGTGAGCTCACGCTCACTTGGGTCTCTGCCTTGGGACCAACTCTTGGAGATGCGCTACGCTGACACTTGGCACTCTCCACTTGCTCATTCATACTTAGCCAATTTTTGAGGCCCGCCCTATCCACCTTTGACTCTGTTTGACCATTTGACCCTACCTCCATTCCCCTAGGACACGTGGAGATGTGGCACTTGTTTGAGCCTCTATTTGGGTCCATCTTTGGAGAAGCGCCGCGAGGACACGTGGTCTCTTCGCATTACCTCCTCCATACTTAGTCGATTTTGGACCCTTTCCTGAACTATTTTGAGCCCGAGGACTTTGAATCTTCACCATTCTTCCTTCTTCTTGCTTCTGGCTCCTTTGTAGCATCTTCCCTTCTTGTCTAACTCTACTATTTTATAGTTCTACCTACTGTAACTTGGAGAATGGATTTAAGATGTAGAAATGGCCCGACAGAGTCATTTTCTTTTGTACAGGATCCTTTGATCTCTCTTGGCCTTTCTCGGGTTCCTTCTATAATGGTGGTATTCTATTCAAAACTTGTGTGATGAGTAAGATTCATACAAGTCCTTTGTTGTGAGTAATATCAATAAGGGTTTTAGGGTGGGTGCTCTTTGTGAAGTGGGTGCTTCACTAAACAAATCTTGTGTGATGTGTCATATTCATGCAAGTCTTTTGGTTTATGTAATATAATAAAAAATTTAGTGGGTTTTCTTCCAATTGATGGTTTCCCACTTACATCTTATGTTCTTGTGTACTCTCTCATGGTTATGCTCTTATGAATGGTTGTTATATGTTGCTAATATCACATTAATGCATGGTTGATTGATAAATGGTTTATGCAAGTTAATTTGAATTGGATAAGGGTTTTGAAGGACGGATTCATCCCCCTCCATTCCATTGTGCTTCAATAGAAATTTGGGTGTTCTATCAGTTACTTATCTATATCGAGCATAGATCAGATTTTCTATTAGTCATGTGTGTTTTGAGCATGAGGGAGGACATAAAAAATCAAAATTCATCTTGGACGCCTCCAAAAATCAAGTGTAGATCAAAGAGAGGTGTATTTGATGAGTATAGTTTATATTTTTAGGAGGAGAAGATGCAAATCTTGTTTTCACTCTTCTCACTTTCCATGGGTGTTTCAAATATGATATCATAGCCTAAACTCATCAAAAATAGAATTCACTTCTCCCAACCTATTTCTAGCTCTATGTAATTCATTTTGTATATGATTATATTAGGAGTAGTTTAGATCTTTGTTTTTTTCGAAATAAGTGCTTTATACACTTTGCATATTTCGAGTTGAATTATGTATGATTTATCTTTTATAAATAGTTTTTTGAGGTCAATCTTGAGATATTTTCATAGGAAACACTTTTGGACTCAAGATAATGTAGAGTTTCTATGGTTTTCAAAGGAAGTCAGATCCAAGTTTTAGAATGATATTCATGATAGAATGCAAAATTCTTCAAATTTTTAACACCAAAATCCATGCCCAATGGATAAAAGGCCATTGATCCTTATATTTAGCGAGGTAAATGTCCCCTCTAAGTCGCCAAAAATGTTTCCAAATTTAACTCCTTTGAATTTCCCAAATGTTGTAAAATGCATACAAGCCAAATCGGTATAGTTTAATCTTGAAACATTCAAATGATGTTTGTTTCCTTTGGTTTAGGGTTTTCTTAAGGTTATCATGTTTAAATAGAAAAATAAGAGCACATGTCACTTAGTAGCATCCGAAAGCTCTTTGACCTAGTCGATTTCATGTTTTTAGACCTTCTAATGGATCTTCAACATGTGGAACTCATCGGCTTCACCGTATTTTGCAAGATCATGAAGTTACCGCTTTAACAAAAAATTTAGTGCCTTAGATGGATGCATGCCAAGTGTTAGCAAAATAGGCATTTAGAATTCACGTAAACTTAACATTTTCACCCGCTTCCTAGACTTTACAAATAATTGATGTGTGATAAGTGTCGTTGAGGACACGTAGTGGTGATCGACATTCAGGGACTATCTTAAATCCTTGGTTTCTCGCTCTAAACTTTCCAAGACGTTGATCAACGATAAGTGGTATCAATCAATGGCCTTAAACACTTAGGAAACTGCAAGGTTAGTTATGTCATGGATTAGATATGTGTGGCATATAAGGGACACATGACAACCATCGACATATGACATCCTCTCAAGCCTAAGTCTTGCTTTCTGAACATTACAAAGTGTCGATGGAGGAAATGTGGAATTATTGACATGTGGTGACAATCAATGCCATGTACCATTTCAAGATTCTAGACTTTACTCCTACCCCTACTGAGCACTTAAGAACTAATTAAGGACACATAACATAGTGTACATATGGCACAAATTGGAAAACCCTTGAGATTTTTGCAATGTTAGTTTATGAGGTTAAATTTGATGGTTTCTCCTAATGTAAAAACAATTTTGGGGTGTGAACTAAGACATAAGCATTGGACAAAGCTCTAGTTTTTTGTTGATAAATTTTGACATATAGATCTAAATAAAAACTAATTAGTACCTTTGGGAAGTTTTTTGAGAGATCTATTCATTGGTCTTGGTTTTAGACAGAAAGGTTGATGGATTGGAGAGAAATTCGAGACAATTTATTTAGTTTTTTATGTAGACACTAGAAAACAAACCTTGCACATAAGGTCTCCTATTCAAAAATACCAAAAACATCATAAAACATAATAGTCCCAAAAAAATCAAATAATCCCACAAAACAACTTAAAAATATAAAACCCCACAAAATTGTGATAAAATACACCTCATCACTTATTTACTAACCCTCGCCTACGAGACATTTAATTTTTCCATCTCACCTACCCATTTGCATGTCCAATGCACTATGGACCCTTATCATCCCACCCATCTATTCACATTGCACCCATATGTGTCACATTATTCTATGCACTCAAAAACTATAAAACACCACTCACCCCCATCACCTTCAACTTCTTGATCTCTTGGCACCCTTTACTCTTTATACACTTGAGTCCATAACTTTTTTTTGCTTCTTTGCTCACATATTCTAGTATTGCAGGTTTTGGAGAGGTGAAGGTGGATCACAAAGGATAGGTGCAAATTTTTGCATCATTTTTTTAAGAAAAATTTCAACACAAATGTCGATTGAATTGCGACTAGCTTACGATCTCCATGCAAATTTTAAACGAATCGCACCCGTTCTTGGTTTGCGACTAAGTAAGGAGTATACTTTCCATTTGCATGCATTGTTTTCACACCCATGCAATTTTGACACACAAATACAACAACAAAAATACTTGATTAATTTTATTTAACTTACATTACCTTATACACAACATCGCATGGGGTCACTTGGGATAACACACAATACATGAGACATTTGCACAAACATGAACCCACATATATAACGTGATGCACATCAAAGCCACTTTTCCCCAAATTATAAAGTATGACAATGATCCCACTACAATGTACACTTATGGATAGGCACTTTCCACGACACAACATTTTCATGGTTACATATTTATTACAATCCTATTTTCATTATTTGACCTTAATTATCTAAAGAACACTTAACATGTGACCCTTCATTCCTCTTAAAACTAGGTTGCATTTTTCTTTATTTCATTTAACATTTCACCTATAGTGGTTCCATTAGAATTTTCTTGTGGCGAGATTCACAATCCAATTGCCCAAATAGGATTCCTTGTTTTCACAAATCATGTTACACATGGAAGGATACATTTCACCTGTGTTAACATTATAGAGGTTTTGCATTGAGTTTAAGTGATGAATCTCACATTTCACTTTACTTCTAATTCATCATCTTAAGGATTCATTCTCGATAGTTACGGGTTAATTATAGGTTTTGGCCAAAATTTCTACTTCTTGAGTGATCCTAGGTTTAATGTATTCCCATCTACGCCCAAGGGTTCTACTAACTTTTACAATTCAAACTAGAGTGTAATATCCTTAACTCATAAGACCTTTGTAAAATCCCAAGGTATTCCATTCTCAAGATACACGTTCATTATTTCATTTAACATCATTTTTAAACCACATTTATGCATACAAAGTATGTGATCATGCCTCAGAGTTGGTTTTCCCATTTTAATAGGTTGTTTTATCACCCGTGGAGCTCTCCTTTATTACATTCATTTTATGATCACATTAGGCATTTTAGTTGGTTTGACATCACTCAAGGGCATATGATTTTCGTAGCGATCATTCCATAGTTTAATCTTATTTACCCTTGTTCTAACTACATTTATGTGGTTACTTTGGTCCTGTGTTGGCATCTTTTAGAATAGTTGTAATTCATATGACACTTACTTAACACTTAGGTATTTAAGACTATAAGGAGTACGAACCCACACAAAATAATTCATTTCATTTCTCTTAGACACTCAAGTATTAAATGCATATTACAAGTGATACATCCCAAACAATTTTATGCATTTCAAATGCCTCCCAAGGAACTATTTCAATCATTGGGTAAATATGCATCATGGTTTCTTTCATCAATAACCTTAAGAGAGGTCCACGATCTACTAACTTCAAAATCATTCAAGGGGAAAACTATGTTGGGGTTAGCACACCGGTTGTACAAATAATATATCATATCTAAGCATACATGCAAATAAACGTGGATATTCTACCAAAAGAAATATACAAAACAAGAGATATAAATCTACACCAGATTTAACATGGTTCACCCAGTGTGGGCTACGTCCACCAAGAAACAAGCCAATATATTATCCAAATCTTTGACAAGATATAAAATGAATATTTACAATCTTCCACACCTCTCAAATGTACATTACTTTCTTTCTTTCAAGCTTTTTCTTCTTCTCCTAGAATTATCTCTCTCACCAACTTTTGAAAGTTCTTCTTAATTATTACTTCTAAACCCTAGATTTTATGCTTATATAGGCGTTTATAAACTTAGGGCACTTAGCCATGCAATTACAATCAATAGCTCTGCTTTAATGCTAAAAATAGATCTAATTCCCGAGAGTTAATTAAAACAATCATGCACATTGGTAACTAATGTCGGTTCTCCTAACCGATGTTAGTTCCTCCTTTCCTCGATGTCGGTCTAGGTGACCGATGTCGGTCCCTCTAATCGATAATGATTACTATTTTTTCTATCAAGTTTTACATTGCATGCTAATATGAAGTAATTGGTCTCCACAACTCAACAATCTACCACTTGGATATTAATTAATGCACCATACATGTACAACATCATTATTGGATCCTTCCTTAGCTTTGTTTCTTCCTCTTCAAGTCTCAAACTTGAAAACCAACAGAAGTGGAGTGTAGCTCCAAATTCTCCTTTGCTAATGGATTCTTTAGCATATCCACAAGGTTCTCGCTCGTATGAATCTTTTCCAAATTCAACTACCCATCCTCCAATACATGTCGTATGAAGTGATACCTCAAATTAAATTTGTTTCATTCTCGAATGAAACGTTGAGTTATTATCCAAATGAATTGCACTTTGACTGTCACTAAACAATTTGAAATCATCTTTCTCCTTTCCCAAATCTTCCATGAACCTACTCATCCATATCATCTCCTTGCTAGCCTCTGTAGCTGTAACATACTCTACCTCTATAGTAGACAAAGCCACAACCTTCTGCAATCTTGAAATCTAGCTAACTATCATCCCACCTACTGTGAAAATATATCCAGTAGTGTTCCTACCATCTAGATCTCCAGCCATGTCTGAATCAACATAACCACATAATGAAATATTGAACCTCCATAGCATAATTACATGTTAGATGTCCTTTTCAAATACTTGAGTATCCATTGGATTACTTTCCAATGATCTTTTACTAGATTAGCCATATATCTACTCACAACTCCCATTGCTTGTGCAATGTCTAGTCTGGTACAAACCATAGCATACATGAGACTCCCATTCTTTGAAGCATATGGTACTCGTGTCATGTATTTTACTTCCTCTTGTGATGAAGGACACTAATCTTTGCTTAATTTGAAGTGTAATACAGCCATAGGTGTACTAACATGTTTTACATTCTGCATCTTGAACCTTTCTAACACCCTATCGATATAATCCTCCTGAGACAAATACAATTTCTTTTTTTCCTGTCTCTATGTATTTACATGCCAAGGATTCCTTTTGTAGCTCCTAAATCCTTCATAGAAAATGTGTGAGCTAGATTTCCCTTAAGCTCACCAATGTCCTGTATACTAGATCTGTAATAAACATATCATCCACATATAGTAACAAAATAATATAGCTCCCATTTTCAAGCTTCTTGAAATAAAAACAATGGTCAGATTCACATCTCAAGTAACCATGCTCATGCATAAAACTATCAAACCTCATGTACCATTTCCTTGGAGATTTCTTGAGCCCATATAGGCTCTTTTTCAACATGCACAATAATTTCTCCTTACCCTTGACTTCATACCCAAGCAGTTGCTACATATAAATCTCTTCATCCAAATCACCATGAAGGAAAGTTGTCTTCACATCTAGTTGCTCTAAATGCAAATCCTCTATTGCAACTAAACTCAATACAAGTATGAATAGAAGTCATCTTAACAACAAGAGAAAATATTTCACCAAAGTCAATACCTTTTTTCGTGTAAATCCCTTTACTACAAGCCTTTCCTTGTACCTTTTTTGTCCACCCTCTTCTTCCTTGATCTTGTAAACCCACTTGTTCTGCAATGTCCTCTTACCTGCTGGAAACTTAACCAAATCCCAAGTTTGGTTTTGTTCCAAGGATTTCATCTCCTCATCCATGCCATGCTCCCACTGGATGTGGGTCTTATCCTACATTGCTTCTTCAAAACTTTATGGTTCACCATTATCAGTCAATAATAGATAAAATAGAGAAGGTGTAAATATTTATGGAGGTTTACTTACCCTTTGTGACCTTCTCATAGGAGTTTGGGGTATTGGAGGCTCAATCTGGACCTCCTAGACATTTGTATCCAAATCTATCGAGGACCGACACAGTCACCTATAATCGACATAAGTTTTACTAACCAATGTCGGTTTGGCTTTTGTAACCGATACCGGTTTTGTTGACCGATGTTGGTCATGGGTCAACCGACACCGGTTACTGTGTAACCTGTAGGTATTACTTTTAAATCCGAGAGTTCATTTTCATTCACAAAATTCTCAACCGGTTCATCCTTAGGTACCAAAATTTGATCCATGTACATTCTCTTTTCATTCCATTCAACATCACGACTCCTAATAATTTTAGAATTCTCTAAATCCAAAAACGGAATCCGAAATCACCAAATCCATAACCAATGAAAGTGCATCTCTTGGATTTTACATCCAACTTTTTCCTATTTTCCTTATCAACATGCACAAAATCTTCTGAACCAAAAACTTTAAGAAAAGAAAGATCTACCTCTTTTCGGTCCAAGCTTCCTTTGGTATTCCTCCATCTAGTGAACTTAAAGGTCCATGATTAATCAAATAAACCATTGTATCAACTACTTCGGCCAAAAACTGCAAGGGCAATCCAGAATGTATCCTCATACTTCTAGCATGTTCCATGATTGTCCTATTCATTATCTCTACAACACCATTCTCCTGTGGTATTCTTAGAACCATTCTTTCTCTACATATCATATTCATTGAACAATAATCATTGAAATCCTTCTACAAGTATTCACCACCATTTTCAGATCTAAGACACTTTAACTTTGAATTAGATTCATTCTCAACAAGGTATTTCCATATTTTAAAAGTCTCAAAAACATCATATTTACGTTTAATACAATAAACCCATACCTTCCTTGTAGCATCATTAATGAACGTAACATAATATTGGGATCCTCCATGAGAAGCTACCTGAGCTGGTCCCCACACATCTGAGTGTACAAGCTCCAATTTTTGCTCCTTCTTAGTTTCCCTAACTTTGAGAAATCTCACTCTCTTTTTCTTTCCAAAGATACATTTCTCACAGAAATCAAGATCTAAATCTTTCAAATCTAATAACTTACCCTTATCCTTTAAGATCTGCATTCCTTTTTGGCTCATATGACCTAAATGATTATGCCACATGTATGCATCTAAATTTGAAGTAGATAATGTAGAAAAGGAATCGAGTAACATAGGTAGACAAATATAACATTCCTACCTTCTTACCTCTTACCACAACAAGAGCACCCTTGGTGACTTTCCAAGAGTCTCTGTAAAGTAACCATGCAACCTTCACCGGTTGCTCTGCGAAATAAGATTCCTTCTAATGCTTAGCACATGCCTCATATCTTTCAATACCCATGTATTTTCATTATGTAATTTTAGATGAACTTCCCTTTACCAGTAATACTGCAAGGTTCATCATCACCCAAATAAACATGTCCAAAATTTCCCTGGACATAATTTCGAAATAACCCTTATTAGGGGTTACATGGAAAGAAGCTCTTGAATCTAAAACCCATGATTCAATTCTATTATCTAAAGAAAGAATAAGAGCATCTTGCATTACCTCTACTGCAGCAAGATTTGCTTCTTTACCTTTTTCTGGTTGTTGGTTCTCTTTATCCTTTGACCAACAATCTTTTTTTGCATGTCTTTTCTTTCCACATTTCTAACAAGTAATTACCTTACCTCTGGATTTAGATCTTCTATCCCTAGACTTTGATTTCCCATTACTTTTACTCTTGGATCTCTCCTTCTTCCTACCCTACTTTCTACATTCAAAGAATTCCCAGATGATGATTCTTTGTACTCTTCCTGCAAATTTCTTCATTCAATATTATACTAACCACATCATCAAACTTCAAAATATTATTAGTAGATGTTGTATTACTAACATCCATTACCAAGCTATCTCAACTATCAGGCAAATAACATAATAATAAAAGTGCTTTCACTTCATCATCAAATGGTATATCAATCGATTTTAACTGATTTACAATAGATCTGAAATCATTCAAATGACTAGATGCAAATCCACCTTCATGCATCTTAGAAATAAATAGTTTCTTCATCAAATAAAATTTATTTGAAGCACTATGTTTTTCATATAAATTAGCAAGAGATTTCATTAACCCTACCGTAGAAGTTTCTTCTATAATATTGGAAGCCACGGATCTTTATCGAGGCTCAATCTTATAGATCCCAAATCCTTTCTGTCAAGAATATTCCATTCTTCATCAGTCATCTTCATAGGTATAGAATTCTCATCCAACGGTAAATACAAATCTCTTTGATACAGATAATCCTCAATCTGCATCTTCCATAATTGATAATTTGGTCATCAAACTTATCTACCTTGTATTTGTTTTCTTCTACCATTGTTGTAGCTCCCACTCAATCAGAAAACCCTCGTGAGTAAATCTATCAACACACAAAACCCTCAAACAAAGCTTTGATACCATTTGTTGGGGTTAGCACACCGGTTGTATCAGATAATATATCATATCTAAGCATACATGCAAATAAAAGTGGATATTCTATAAGAAGAAATATACAAAACAAGAGATATAAATCTACACCATATTTAATGTGATTCACCCAGTGTGGGCTATGTCCACCAAGAAACAAGTCAATATATTATCCAAAGCTTTGACAAGATATATAATGAAGATTTACAATCTTCCACACCTCTCAGATGTACAGTACTTTATTTCTTTCAAGCTTTTGCTTCTTCTCCAAGAATTCTCTCTCTCACCAACTTTTGCAAGTTCTTCTTAATTCTTACTTCTAAACCCTAGCTTTTATGCTTATATAGGTGTTTATAAACTTAGGGCACTTAGCCATGCAATTACAATCAATAGATCTTCTTTAATGCTAAAAATAGATCTAATTCCCAAGAGTTAATTAAAACACTCACGCACAAGTAACCGATGTTGGTTCGCCCTAACCGATGTCGGTTCCTCCTTGCCTGACTGATGTCGGTCCTAGGTGACCAATGTCAGTCCCTCCTAACCGATGATGGTTACTGTGTTTTCCAGCAAGTTTTACATTACATGCTAATCTAAAGTAATTGAGCTCCACAACACAACAAACTACACCCTAATACAAGACATTACAAGAGAGTTTGAAAGCATTACCTCTCAATACCTTCAATCAACCAGAGGTAATCCACTACTACTCACCAAGGGAACAATTTCATCTAAGAGGGACAAAAGGGTTCAATGCAAGAGTTTAATGTGTAGGTAATTTGACACATAGCCTCCACTCACGTAATTTAGATCTCACATGAGATCAATCATAGGTAAAACCACTAGCTATCTTTGCAAGGATTTGGCCACCCACTAGGGTACCAAGGGAAATTACGCACATGAGGATTAAACTTATACATGATATGATCATACCTACAACACCTAGACATGTTGGCCTCGCTCACCCAAATATGACAGGGTTCACAAAGTATATTCACCGCCTCATAAAATACTTAAGGGAATGGTCCTTAGTAATACTTGTCTTAGGTGCAAAACAAGAAGATGATTAATGAGATTAGAGTATTTTATTAACATGATCTAGTGTTTTATACCTTGAAAAGGCTCAATTGGGAGGAGAGAGTACGATAGGGATTATAAACTCATTTTTATTTTGATAGTTTGGGTAAGATGAGATTCTACCTAGCATTATGAGTGTTAAGGAGATAAATCAATAATTAACATAGTAAAATATTGGTTTAATATCTTTACAACATAGGTACAACATTTGAGTACAAATTCACATCCATTTCGACACTTATAAAATATAACCACATTGATATTTTCCTTTTCAAAATGTACATAAGAACAATCCTTGAACAACACTACATATCATTATTCTAAGGTAATACACGTATTGCAAGATGAATATAACTTTTCAATGACAACTCATTAAATACAACATATCACATCTTGAATTCCTCTTGTTTGGAGTACCTACAACCAACGCAGGTCAATCCTAGGACTGGTATGGAAATCCCCTACACTCAAGCATAAAATCCATGCATCCATCATTTCAAGCAAACCAAAACAGAAAGTAGAGAGAGATAGGGGAGAGAGAGGTCATTTCTTCACACATTCACATTCTATTACATTTTTTTTAATTCTAGAGAGAAGAGTAAGGAAGAGAGAAAATCTAGAATTCATTCTCTTTTCTATTCACCATATCATAACCACATATATCTTTATCCAATTTTCATTTCGTTTCAAACCCATATACATTTTCAACCCATTTACATTTTCAAAACCAACCAAAATTTCATAGTTATTTCTAGAGAGAGAAAGGGAAGAGAGAGAAAGTCTAGAATTCATTTTCTTTTCTAATCACCATATCATAACCACATACATATCATGTTCATTTTCATTTCATTTCAATTCCCTATACATTTTAACCCATTTATATTTTCAACCCAACCCAAATTTCATAGTTATTTCTAGAGAGAGAAATGGGAAGAGAGAGAAAACATTACAATTTTTGAAAATCATTCATATAAAGAAGTTGATAAATTCATACTCTATAATTTACTTGAGACGATATTTAAAAGGGTTCTGTGAGTAGTTAGAAATCAAACGGGGCCCTTAGAGGGTTTGTCTAGATATAGTTGTAATTTGGTGAAAGCTTTCGAAATGGCTAAAGTGCTTACAAATTGGACCTCAAAAACACTTATGATAAGGCCAAAATATGCCTCATTACTGTGTAATTAATCATCTCATTTTACTCTCCTTTTAATCAAGTTTGACTACATTTTGTGGCTTTTGTTTGATCTAGTATAAGTTAGGATGTAATTGTCCATCTTTTGTTTGATTTAGTTCTAACATCTAAAAACTCTGTAATTCCTAACAAAGTGTGTGGAAATTCAGTTTTGGAATAAAACAGGTCACATTTGGTCAAATAAGCAAAGTATGAAGCAACCAACACCTTTTTTAGGACATTGGCTTCAATGCGGCTTAGCTCGAAACCTTCAGGCTTAGTTCTGGAACTCCATCACTCAACTAAGGAACTCTATCACTTAGCTTCGGAACCTTCAGACTTAGTTCCAGAACTCCAACACTTAGTTCCGGAACTCTTGCACTTAGTTCTGGAACTCTTGCGCTTAGCTCTGAAAGTTTTGCAGTTATCTTCGGAATGTTTCCCTTTGGTTGGAACTTCTCCAAAGTTTTGGAATCAATGGGAATCTGTTTATTTTGACAAAATCCAATGATAGAGAAATTAATGGGCCCTCCAATTAGGAACAAATCAACAAATTGTTGATTCTTCACACTCCAGAAATACTTATGTAAGACCAAACAAGCTGTATGTCCAACAAGGTTTCTAAATTCCACATCTACTTTGAGCACTATTTTGTTTCACTAAAACCTATAGGTGGATAGACAACTATTGAACACTTATGATTGTAAATGCATCTTTGGATGATGAAATATATAAAGACCTAAAGATAGATTAAATATATAGATATATGATATAGATATACAAGTTTTGTAAGACAGAACAATTCAAGTAATAAGATAGCCATTTCATTTTGAGAGTATCATACTTTGTCAATTCTGATTCAAGGTGGAGCAAGGGCCCACTCCTCCAAGAAACATGATCCTTTATTTTATTGGTATTTATATCTTTAAGAAATTTGTATAAATCTATTCTCTAGTAGTTCTGTAAGTAATTTTGGTTCTTTAGTTGAAATCTGTTACGTAATTGTTCCTGCAGGTGTTGTAGATTAAACTCTTATTTCTTTGCAAGCATTTTTAACAACATTTTCAAACGTGTGTTTATTTCCAAGCAGTGTGTTTCATTCTACAACATGTGTTTACTTCCAAGCAGTGTGTTTAATTCTACAACGTATATTTATTTCAGCAATTTGTTTCATTCTGCAAAGAGTGTTTATTTCCAACAAGACGTTGATTTTGAAAGATTTACTTATTCCAAAGAATGTGTGTTCATTTCGAAAGTTTCTTATAGTTTAGCTTTAATACGGCTTTGGCCAGGAAATCTCAAAGACACTTTAAAACCCCCAGAAAATAAAAATAATAAATATCTACAATCAATTACTAGTTCATCTAGATTCTTCTTGTTGCATTAAGATGGTTTGAATATGACATAACCTTGATGAGTTGATTAAATGAAGGGAATAATGACACCCATCAACTTGCTTTAAGTTCAAACACGAAGTTTGATGATTTCTACTTACTCCCTCATATACAAAGAATTTATCGCATCTGACGGAAGTTGATTATAATGAGCAGGGATCAACTTACAAAGGCAATTTTGGGGCTAGTTATCGTAATCACATCAGGAACTCTTGTCACACCGACTCCGGTGGGCCCAAAAAACCACATGCAAAACTAACCTCCGAAATTCATTTTGTTGAGCTGAGGGTTGGTTATAATTTTCATGTTGGTAGCCTAGAGGTAGGTAGCGGTAATTTTTAGTTTCGCTCAAACTAAGCAGTAACCATAAGCCAGAACTAGTTGCATTTTATTAAAATTTACACGTCACTACAAGTGACTCATATGCTAAATGGGCTTTGAAAATCAATTCAATAAGGCATTAAATGAGTTCAAATAACTTGGTTAAGGTTCTCCATGGTGTCCTACATTACCAAGGGTCATGTTAGAAGTTTCAAATTTATGGTACATTTGGGTGTGGCGCTCATGCCCACATGACTTTTGAGGTCAAATTTTGGATGTTTTGATAGTTTTGGTCGAGGTAAGGTTTTATCATTTGTTGGAGTTACATTTCATATTATTCAACATTTAATTTCCAAATGCAAGAAATGATGAAAGCGAAATTTAGTGCAAAAGGAAGGGGAAACCATACCTATTTTGATCACCGCATTCGATAAGATCGCATCACCTTCGGTCATTACGAAAAATAGTTTGTAGGATTTTTCATGCCTCCTCGTTTTCTTACAAGTCTTCCAAGACATTTGTAACCACATCATGAGAAGAAAAACCACATTTCTTCAACATATTTAGTCAAACCGGTCGCATGCCTTGTGTTGGCTTCTACCTTTTGCACACCCATCTAACAAAAATAGTCACAACTAGACAAATGGCATAAAAATTTGTTTTCAATTTATTCTTTGGACCTCCATACCCTGTTGCAAGGCTCCCATTTTAGCACACACACCTACCAGCGCATAAACAACTTCCAAATCTGCCAAAACCCTTTGTGCAAATCCAGCAATCAACGCATTCCATGAGACTACATTTGATTGAGGCATTCTGACAAACAGTTGGCGTGCCTTGTTTACACTTCCACATTTTTCATACATATCAACTACAACACTTGCAAATACAAAATCTGACAAACAAATCAGTTTCTATTGTTCATACCTTGCCCCAAAACTCTTATTTTTCCATGGCTGGGATGTGTGGATGAGGTCGTTTGTACATGGAGAGAGCCAAGAATATGGGTTCAATTGTTTATAAAAAACATTCTTTTGAACTGGATCCCCAAAACATTGCACCCCATGTTTTTTGTCAAACATCTCTATTGAAGTGCACATGTTGGATGGAATTAAAAAAGTCATGAAATTGATGATGGGTATGGGAATTTAAAAGATAGTTGGGTGTATATCAATTGAAGGCCAAAGTAATGGTGTGTGTTTTTGTGTAGGGGATGGACCCACCTCAGACACGTAAGATCTATACAAAGTTGGGGAGAAGTGTCTTAGGAGATGAAGGCAGCAAGAGGGCATGTGCGGGGCTATAAGAGTCGGTTTTACATCTCATGACCACATTTACTTGAAAGATTGCAAGGCCCTTTCAAGAAACTTGTTTGGTGCATCTCCGAAACCATTACAATCCACATGCATGCTATTATGCCATGACGTCCAACATATTCACTCAACTCGAGAATTAAAATTGCACATCTAACAAGGTTTCTCCATTATGATTTATAGGATGTCCATACTATGTTTCAAAGATCACATTTTGGCACATTCTCAGGAAGATGGATGGTAGAGGAAAATTGATCATTTTGGACACATGTTGGTTGCATTTGGTGGTGTGAACCTTGCCTTGTCTTGTTTGACAAATACCCCTACACACTCCACCATTCCACCACACCACCTTCTCCACCCACCGCTGCCACTACACATTCATCTTAAAAGCTTCCAAAGTCTTTTCAATAAATCAATTTTGTGCAAACCCTATCAAGAGCTCCATCGCCACACACAACTTCATTATTATTTTGTTTTATTTTATTTTAATGTGTTGGGAACTACAATTGTTTTGTCATTTTTACTCAATAAAATGTCATTTATCTCCTTAAATGGTTAGGGATCTGATCGAGGCAGGTCCCCTAATCACCAAAAACAACTAACATTTTTTAAGTTTGATTATGGGCAAGTTATAGATTCGAATCGGGAAGTTTCTACCCATTTTATTCATTAAAGAACCCATGATTATCCCTCACTTTTTCAATGGTAGTGTAAGACCATTATTTTTAGTAGCATTGATTTGGTGATTGTTATATCAACTAATACATCTTGTAGGTGATCTAAATCTAGGCATACATTATGTAGATGAATAAACAGATGAAATCGCCCCCAAATCAAATTTAGATGCTTTTTTGTTGTTTTGATCTCTACTAGAAGATGATTTTGAGCTAAAGTTAACCTCTTGGCCCCACCAAAACGTAGAGGAAAGGATTAAACAAGTTATGGATCATGGATGAGCTATTACGGTGGTCTTGAAGGTGAAATCATTATCTTTGAGCAAGTGTCAACCTAGTCTTCACTCATCCCCCTAATCTCATGGGAATTCATTGATGTTTTCTCAAGAGATCAACTTAAAAGAAAAATATTTGCTTGTTTATTGCATATGAAGGCATATAATCAACAAAAAAACAAATATCTTCTTGAAATTCATAAGGGTTTATGGATAAGGTTTATCTCAAGCCATCTCTAAGCTATGATTCATGGTTATGGATCATCATTAGGCCTATAGTGATCCTAGGAATATGGTCAAGGTGGTTTTGGGAATTTCATTTTAGTTAGACATCTTTTCAAACCTCTATGAGTTGTGTAAAGGGATAATGATGAGAACGCGGATATTTTTCTAGCATATTCCTTATTCCTCCTCTTTTTCTCTCCTCTCTTGTTTTGCTATAAGTTACACTCTAATCTATTGTAAAAATGGTTTCTCTTCCATGAAAGCAAAGTTACTCTATTCTTTTGGATCTTTGAGATTTTTGAGTGCTTATGACCTTTGATTTTGAACTTTGTAAATGGTGAATGTCTTGGATTGTAATGATATCAAAGTGTGTATACTCTAGCTCTTAATAAAACTATGATTGTGGTTGATAACTACCTTTTGTTTTGTTAATTCTCATACCTCTTTGCTATCTTCATGGTATATTGTGTGGCATTTGTAAGGTTTTTATTCATTGTCTTAAAGGTTTAGAGTGAGAATTAGATTTATATGCATGGTCTAGTTGTGGCTCATATCAACCCTCTAGATCTATGTTTTTCCTTTAACTTGCTAACTCATACAAGGAGGGTGATCCTTTTTCTTCTTGGTGCATCACCTTATTTTCTCGTCCCTTTTCTCATACAACAAGTAGATTAAAGTAGAATAATGATTAGCATAGAGTAGTTAGAATATGAATCGACATTTTTGTTAGTGTGAGTTATCCTATGTGTCCTCCTCTCATATTGGAGGGTCATCTCACATGGGTTAGGTTTAGGGTTAGGTTTAGGGTTTCATGTGTGTCATGCACTAGGGTTACTCAGCACCCTATATGTACCCCTTTACTATTCATTTATGAGCATGCCAAGACACTCTGTTGTCTTTCCTCTATGCAAGCTTTGTTTTTGTTGAGCAAGTTCTTCCATTATTGATCAATTCTTTCTTGTTATCGTTGGAGCTATCACGATTCCGTTGGAGTGTAACTACTTTGTGGTGCCTCGTTTCCGATTCGATTCTCGCAAACTCTTTTCATGGTATCAGAGCTGAGATCGGGTAAACGTGCACTCGTTATTTTTTAGTTGTGATTACTCCTTCTTTGTTTCGTTATTTTACTCTGCATGCAAGTTTTTCGATCACTATTTTCTGGAATTATTTTGCTAATCTCTCTAACAAGCTTTCTCGGAAAGTTGTGTTTTTTTTTTTTTTTTGTGCATGTGCATGTTTTCATAATACCTTGAGCAATCAGGGATTTTACCGCCTTTTAGCTAACTAAATCCAAAATAGAGATTCATTTCATTTTTTTAAAATAAATTATTAAAATGGAAGTGAAATTTTTTTAAGATCTCTATTTTTTTCAGTTCCAGAATTTTTTTGAAAAAATTGGCTTGGCTATGCATGTTAGTCTGTGGTTGCAGGATATTTGTGTTCTCTGCTCATGGTTGCGTGGAATTTATTTCTTTCTCATCTTTTTCTCATTGCGTGGACTCTTGCTTCCCATGCGTGGAATAGCTCGAGCTATTGTCTTTCTTTGTTGTCCCACCTGCGTGGACTATTTTTTTACCCAACCTGCACTTTATTTGGTAAGTTTTATACCTTTTAAAGTTTTTTTAGTACGCATTTTATAAGCTTTGGCTTTGCCTTACGGCCTGCGCAATCCCACTGTGTGTGCCCTCGGATTCTATCCTGCGAACCCCCATCTCTGCGTTCGGCCTGCGCCTCGGCCCCCGCCCTGCCTCCTGCTGCTGAACCCTACCTGCCTTACTCCCGCCGCTCGAACCCCGCCGCCCTTCTTTGTCCCACGAGCCGTTGTGTTTTCGCTGTCCATCCATTCCCAAAAGTAAGTTTTTTGTTTTAAAAAAAAACATCCTTTCAATCAAACCTTTGTTAAGTTTTTTTGATCCAATTTTTCTTTTTTTGGTTCACTTTTTTACACAAAAAGATACTTTTAAAAAAAAATTAAAATACAATACGCTTTTTTAAAAAGTTTCTTAATTTTTACTTTAACATAAGTTTCTTACTTTTTGATAAGTGGGAGTTATTTTAGTACGTTGTGTTTTTCATTTTATTTAGAAAGTGTCTTATTTTTGGTAGTTTTGATAAGTGGCTTTTTAAAAATATATAGCAAGTTTCTATTTTTTTATTTCAAAAGAGTGGAAATTTGTAAACGGTAATATATTTTAATTCCATTTAATTTTTAGTAGAAATTAATTAGATTTAATTTAAATTAAATCTAGTTTATTAATTTCTCAAAACTCCTTTATTACGATTAGCAAATTTAGACTATCGACACCTAAATCATCCTTTTTATCGTTCCTTTAAAACTCCAATAGCTCTCAAAATAGCAAAATTGGGTGTTTCCAAACGGTAAAATTTAGGTGTTATTGGCATTTTTTTCTCTAATCGTGCACTCAAGTGTGCAGTGACACTTGAGCACCTTTTTTCCTTCCGAGCTCTTTTCCGGCGTTTTGAAGATTCTCTGAACTCCTTGAGTTCATTTCAAACCTTGTATTTCACCCTTATTATTTCTTACGACTAGTGAGCACGTCCGCCACAGTCTGCAACAAGGGGGTTTCCTTTTACAACGTGGGACATTTTTTCTCACCACCAGGGTTGGCTTTCGCCTCCTTTCTATTTTTTGCTTGTGCTTGTTTACGGTGTCCTTTTTGTTGCGCTCCATGAAACATTGTTGTGGTCTCCTCTCTTGCGCGTTATTACGCTAATTGCAAGACGAGTTACCAAGTGTTTCAAACCGCACGCATGGACCCGATTGTAATCAATGCACTAAACTATAAAGTGCCGAAAGCAAGGGGGTTGTTATTGTCCTGGGTGGTTGTGTTTCTTTTCTACATTTCTTTCTCTCTCTCTCTCTTATGGATGCTCTTTGATTCCTTTGCTTACGCCGTTCAAATTTTTTGAATGGAGATCGAAAATAATAATGAAACTAAGGGGTAAAGGGTTATTCGCATCACCATGGGAATTGAGATTGAACCAGATGACGAACCTGAAAATCTAAGTGGTTAAACCGTAGTGATGAAGCTTTAGGTCTTCTTTGCATGTCCGTTTCTCTGACTTGCTCTTCCACATTGAGGTGTCGAAACACCTAAATCTGCGTGGAAAACACTAGATGTGATGTTTGGACAACTAGATGACATGAGAGTGCATGAGTTGGAAAACGAACTACTAGGGTTAAATCCTAGTGACTTTGAAAACCTACAAGCTTTCTTCTCGAAATTTGTCCACATTAGATTGTTGTTAAAAGGATGTCAAGTAGAAAAGAAAGATTCTCAATTGATCTTGTCGATTCTCTCTAAGCTAGGTCCCGAATATTATGTCTTCGTGTCAACTTTCTACGCTACAAAAGCTGCTTTGGGTGATACTTGGACTATGCCCTCCTTTGACTATTTTTCGTCCCAACTCATTTGAGAACAGGACAAACTCATTCAAATGGGGTCTCTCAAGTCCAAGTCACATGCCCTTGTAGCAAGTACTAGCAAGGGAAAGAAGATTGAAAAAGAAGAAAGAAACAAAGGATCAACCTAAGAAAGAAACCAAGACCAAACCTAAAAATGACACAAACACTTGACTTCTGAGCCTAAGGCACAGAAAAGCAAGTATTTGTGTTCCTATTGCAAGAAGTTTGGTCATGACGAGCAACATTGTTTTCGGAAACAGATTGATCACTTATCTCATTTACTTGAGAAGAATAAAATAAGTGTTCTGAATCCATAAAACAAAGTGCTCCGAAGGTCGAGTCTTCTGCTGCAAAAGGTGCTAAAAATGATAAGAAGAAAGGAAAGGCCCTTGTAGCCAGAGTTGCTCCTTCATTGACATGGATTATAGATTCTGGTGCCTCACACCACATGGGTTCTTCACATGTTGAGTTTTCCAACATCGAACCTTGTGGAATGTCCCAAATCACGATGGGTAATGACACGACAGTGTCGGTTTCGGTAGTGGATCGGTAGAGATGGATGGGGGAACATTTAACCAAGTGTTGAGTGTTCCTGATCTCTCTACCAATCTCCTATCGGTTTACCAAATTACTCACCTTGGTGAAGGAATGCGAGTGGAATTTGGTCCTAACTCGGTGATTATTCGTGAGCTTAACAATGACACTATAGTGGCTGAGGGAAAGGTAGATCACCGTTCATGGTTGTACACCTTCTCCCACTTTAATTCTGATTCTATGCCCACTACCTTGCTCACTCATGCAAATGAGGTTAGTAAGCTATGGCATGAGCATTTGGACATCTAAATTATCGCTACCTTGAACAATTGAGCCAAAATGAAATGGTCAACGGGTTGCCTCGCGTCAAGTTTTCTAAGGGTCTTTGTGAGGGTTGTACCCTTGGAAAGCATCCTGAAAAGAACTTTGACAAAGGAAAATCCTGGAGAACCACTCATCCTTTGGATCTTGTTCACAATGATGTTTTTGGTCCATTTCCTTCTCCTTCGTTTACTAGAGCTCTTTATGTGCTAACATTCATTGATGACTATTCGCGATATACTTGGGTATATTTTCTTAAGCTTAAGTCTAAAGTCTTTGAACATTTTCAGGACCTTAAGGCTCTTCTTTGAGAAGCAGTGGAACGGTCTATCAAGGTTCTTCGAACCGACAATGGAGGTGAATATGTAAACAATAGGTTCATGGATTTATGTACTTCTGAAGGGATCTCTTTGCAGCATACATTTGCTTATAGCCCTTCACAAAATGGAGTCGCAGAAAGAAAGAACCATACTCTTAAGGAGATGGCCACTTGTATGATTCACTCGAAGTCTCTTCCTCCGTAGTATTGGGATGAAGCAGTGAATTGTGCAAATTACATTCAGAACCGTGTTCCACACAAGGTAGTAAGAGGGATGACACCCTTTGAAGCCTGGTTTGGACAAGCCTAATGTTGAGCACTTTAAGTCTTTGGATCCAAGGCTATGGCTCGGATTCCTAAGAAGAAACGTAAGGCCTTGGAACCACAATCCAAACCTTGTATCTTTGTAGGGTATCCTGATGGCGTGAAGGGATATCGATTAATGAATCATATTTCTCATGAGTTGTATATTGAGAGAAGTGTTAAGTTCGATGAGTCTTCTTCGACTTCTACTTCTCCACCTATTGAGGTTCTTCAGCTCGTTGACTCAGATTCTGACTCATCAGATGATGATACTGTTGAGCGTGCTCCTCTTCCAGATCCTCCCAACCATCAGACCTTTGAGTCTTCTGATTCTGACAGTAGTGATGATGAGGACTATGTCCCTTCTCACTCAAGTGAAGAATCTTTCGACTCTGAGCCTGATCCTCCTGGTCCCCTTTGGGCCAGGAAAACTTTGTAAAGTGTTGGAGATTTAGTTGGAGATACTTCGGATATGAGACGTACTCGCTCAGATTTCATTGGACCCCACTCTTTCTTCACCTTTGCTTCTGATCCACAGTCTTTTCGGGAAGCTTCTGGTATTCCTGAGTGGGATTCTGCCATGGATGAGGAGTATTCCTCTCTCATGAAGAATGATACTTGGGATCTCACCCTCTTTTGAAAGGAAGAAAAATCATTCGGTGTAAGTGGGTGTTCGAACAAAGTATGGAGTAGATGGAGACGTCGAAAAGTTTAAAGTGTGATTAGTAGCTAAGGGTTTCTCCCAGATAGCTGGGGTTGATTATACTGAAACCTTTGCTCCGGTTGCGAAGATGACTTCTATTCGACTGACCCTAGCCATTGCATCATGAACAGATGGAAAGTCCATCAAATGGACGTTAAGAGTGCCTTCCTTCATGGTGACCTAGAGGAAGAGATCTATATGGAACAACCTTTGGGTTATGTCCAAGATTCCTCCCTCGTTTGTAAGTTAAAGAAGTCTCTTTATGGCCTTAAACAAGCCCCTCGGGCTTGGTATGCCAAGATGGACTCCTTCTTACTTACATCAGGGTTTACTAGGTGTCACTATGATCCAAATGTTTATATTCTATGGCAAGATGACTCCATACTCATTCTTGTTCTCTATGTTGATGACTTGTTGATCACAGGCAGCTCTTCCTCTATTATTGATTCTGTGAAGATTGCCTTGGCTAACAAGTTTTCCATGAATGACTTAGGTCTGCTTCATTACTTCCTTGGGATCCAGATTTCACAATTTGACTTAGGAATCTTGATTTCACAACCTAAGTATGCTCTTGATTTGCTAGCTCATTTTTAGATGACCAATTGCAAGTCTTCTCCTACTCCTTTTCTTTCTGGGGTGAAGTTGGTTTCAGATTGCTCTACTCCCTTAGTTGATGGTACTCTTTATCGACAGTTGGTGGGGAACTTGATTTACTTGACTCACACTCGACCGGATTTATCGTATGTTGTTGGGATCGTGTCCAAATTCATGCAGAAGCCACATGAGCTGCATTGGAAAGTAGCTAAACGGATCCTTCACTATGTTTGTGGCACTTATACTGATGGCATTCACTATCATGGAGGGTTGATATTGACTTGATTGGGTTCATGATTCGATTGGGCCGGTGACTTAGATCATAGAAATCTACTTCTAGCTATAGTTTCTCTCTTGGTCGGGTCCTATTAGTTGGTCTAACAAGAAGCGAGAATGCAATTGCGATATCATCTACGAGGCGAGAATACAGAGGAGCAGATTAACACGCCACAAAAGCTATTTGGCTACGGGGTATTACGACGAGTTTGGCATCCACTTTCGGCGACCTACCATTATCTACTTGTGATAACACGAGCACAATCTCTATTTAAAAATTAGTTCAAGCATCGTGGATGAAGCACATTGAGATCCATATGCACTTCACGGGAGCTTATTCATGATGGTATCATCGACATTCGGTACATTTGAGAAAATTGATCGGATTTCATATTTATTCACCAAGCCCTTCTTTGAGATGAAGTTTCTTCACTTATGGTCTCTTCTTGGGGTGAGGTCTTCTCTGACTACTCATCTCTTGGGCTATGTAGTCCTTTTCTTCTTCTTCTAGGAAGATTGTGTTTGTATATGGGCACCTTATTAGGCCTTTAGTTGTCGGGCCCCATTGACACATCTTTCTTAGTTGTTTAGGAGTGTCTTCCCTTCCGTCTGACTCATCATAGCCGCTACCCCAGCTTCGATGAAGGGGGTGTTAGTGTGAGTTATCCTATGTGTCCTCCTCTCATATTGGAGGGTCATCTCACATGGGTTAGGTTTAGGGTTAGGTTTAGGGTTTCATGTGTGTCATGCACTAGGGTTACTCAACACCCTATATGTACCCTTTACTATTCATTTATGAGCATGCCAAGACACTCTGTTGTCTTTCCTCTATATGCAAGCTTTTTGTTTCTGTTGAGCAAGTTCTTCCATTATTGATCAATTCTTTCTTGTTATCGCTAGAGCTATCACGATTCCATTGGAGTGCAACTACTTCGTGGTGCCTCATTTCCGATTCGATTCTCACAAACTCTTTTCACATTCTTTGGAGGTATGCCTCAAGGAGCCAAACATCACACATCTTTGAGGCATTCTCATTGTTGATGTTGAGATACCAAGTTCTTCAAATCGGTAGATCTTGTCATGAGTGCACATTTCGGACATCCAACTTCTCATTGTGCAAATAACAAATATTTTATCTTCTTGTGCCTACCACTAGCTTGGCCCCATATTAATACAAGTCTGAAATGTGTCAAGACGGACACTCCCAATGTTTGAGTGAAGATGAAAAAACCCTAACCCCTTACAAGTTGCCATATGAGGTTGATATGAATTGAAATTCATACATATGATATCAATTTGTAGTAATGGTAGATATCATTTGAGGACCTCGGCGAGAGTCAAAGCCATAGTTTAGTTTGGGGTAAGTCCAATAGATGGGACACATTTTGCAAGATAGGCCATAAAGCTTCACTCATTGCATTTGTAAACTACAATGCTCTCTATATGCATCTACTAAATCAATGAAATGTGGATAGATTTTGTATTATCTAGTTGATAATTCATTTATGTATATAAATTCTTTATTTTATAACTCATGATGTCATGTTGGAGTTGTGAAATTCATTTGATCATAGAGATTTGTCATGTTCCCGCATACATGCATTTAGGATCTTCCTTTTCGATTATTTGTATTTAAAGATTGGCTTGTGTCTAGATAAGCACATACTAAGATTTTTTTAAGAACTAGGATACGAGAAAATGGAAATGTGCCCAAAACACGAAAAAGCAAATTTTCAAAATACCCTTGCTTACGAAACAAGACAAACCGCCCATACAATATATGATTAAAACTATACATAAAAATACATAATACTCATTTTTAGTCCATAAAATCTTGTAAAACATTGTATTCATTG
This sequence comes from Taxus wallichiana var. yunnanensis, assembly GCA_018340775.1. Lineage (NCBI taxonomy): Eukaryota > Viridiplantae > Streptophyta > Pinopsida > Cupressales > Taxaceae > Taxus > Taxus wallichiana. The sequence continues at coordinate 708,998,816 of CM031237.1, read as the reverse complement.
AAGTTCAAAATATTCAACATGCTTAAATTTTCACATATTCTCAAATCATGTGACATACAAAATTTATATATTAAAGCACAAAGAATGGCCAAAGAATATTGTTTTTTATATAAAAGCATAGAGAATTGAAATTATAACCAAAATTCTTTCTTGTTATACATAAAATAAACAAAATGTTTTGATATACAATTTTATATTGTAAACAAAATGCAGTAAAAGACATCAATCATTAAAATGTTGTGATATATTAAAAAAATGCAGATGAAAAAAGCGAGTGGGATTTTTTTCTATAGAAAAAATGCCTTTATGGGATGAAGTTAAAGGACTCGCAATCATTAAAATGTTGCGATATACAATGTTTTTTTCAGTAGATGAGAAGCCTTAAAAATGTAATGTCAAGGACTGCAATCATTGGTTTTTTTGGTTGTTTTAAACTAGGACCACTGGAAACTGAAGACCCTATCTCTCACGTATGTCCGAACAACAGATTAGCAAAAATTGAACCTGTGGCTTTTGTTTTACCAGCCATGTGTCCCACCACTACGACACACAATTTGCTAGGTTAAAATCGTGCAAGTGACTATATTGACTTTTGTGAATGTGCGTGAGGGTTAGGTGGGTCGACTAGAAACGACGTGCTTTTCCGGCTTGTGCCTAAAGATTTCTAGGTCGCATCCAGGAACATTTCGTACCTAAGAATCGTAAGGGGTACATTTATGTAAAAACGGTAGGGGAGAGACATTTCGGTGCAATGTACGAAAAAATGTGTGACAAGGGATCCAGAAAATATAAAGTTGGAATGTGCAATTAACCTTTATTTAAAGGATCTTTGATGTAGAACTAAAATTTGGTCTCTTGATAGAAAAGGCATATAAGAAAGGTCTACATTACAATGTTTTTGAATCAAAGTATTGACTTCATCTCGCTTCATCGATTATTAAGCATGGTGTCTCGAGCTACCATTACAATGGTGTGCTCACCACTACATGTCTTGGTCTATCCTTTAGGTTATTATGAGATTTGGTTACAACATATCATACATCGATAACCACTGGAATCTATTAGCACCGAGAGAAGAACCGAACTTTCTACCTCCTACAAAATCAATATTTGAAAGGAACTTCCTAAGTAGAAACATGTTGTTGACCAAACATTTCTACAATACAAACTAATAAATTAAAATAATCAACTTGGATGGAAAGACACTTCAATTAAGGATTTTTAAAAAAGTGTTATCTAGCTAAATAAAATGCATCCCATCTCCAGATCTTGATCTCGAATACCTTCTCCATCACTCGTGTTCCAGTTTGGGTGAGGTTGCCTAATCTTCCCCTTCACTTTTTCTATGCAGTGGAGGAAATCGGAAACCTTCTAGGGCGGTTTATTAAGGAAGACAACAAGAGGTTGTGGAGTAGTCTGCATACTTATGTCAGGATTTGTGTAGAAGTAGACCTCAGCAAGGGATTTCCGGATATGATGACCCTCAAGATGGGGGATACAAGCTATACCCAGATTCTTGACTATGAAAATACAACTTTCAGATGTTGGAACTGCAAGACTCAGGTCACCTCCAAGATGCATGTCCTCAGAAGAAATCCCAAGCTCCTCGGAAAAAAGGATCTATTCCTAAATATTGGAGCCCACCAGATATAGTGGACGATGACAAAATTGACTCAGAAGATCAAGAAGCTACACTACACAGCTCCTTCAACTGCAACACAATCTAATACTACCCGTGATAAGGATGTAGGGCAGCCATTGGTTATCCCTTCCTCTTTGGAGAGGCCTTCTCTTGGAATAAAGTGACCTCATGAATCCGATCATTTCGACTCAGATAAGGATGGTGCCCATCCTCTTGATAAGGAGTCATAGGTCTCCACTCCCTTGGACTTAACGGAATACAATCCTCTTATTTCAAAGATGATTTCGCAAGATAAATGGTAGATAGTGCATTCGAAGAAGGGAAAGAAGGGAAAGCATTGATTTCCCTCTTTCTTTCCTTTTTCTCCTTTCGTCCCGCTTCACTTCCCCTTCTCGATCTTGTTCTTTGTAGCTACGGTTTTTCTTTGCTGCATCACAGGGATTGTTGCTCCTCTTGTTCCTTTCTTCTTTCTTCGTTTGGTTCGGGCCTTCTTGGTCTTTTGTTCCTTTGGCCTATGGGCTTTTTCTCTACACTGCTTCCTTGTTGTATCTAGCCTTTGGGGCCTTTTGTAAAAGAATGTGGGTCCTTTCAAAACCCCCACTTTTACCATTTTCCAACAAAAATAAAAGGCATCCCATCAGTGACAAGTGACAACAAATAGAAGTTAGTCATGCCATCCATCTGCCAAAATCTCTCCCAGGAAAAAGTCAAAACTAAGTGTTACAAAATAATCCTATGAATAGGAGGTGAATGTATTGAATGGAAAGCTCCGTGCACATTAAATGCATATTTTCAACAAAAGGTTTTAAAATTTCTATACTTCCACTAGGGCAAAAGGCCATATATATGGCGAGTTTTTAGGCATCTTTACTATACCATATGTAGAAAGGCAAAGATCAAAATTCATATACCAGCACTCGTGACATGGTATCTATAGATATTAGAAAAAAAAAAATCAACGGTCATAAAATCCACAGAAAATTCAGGTGAAGTTTGATACATAGCTAAATCACTTCAACATAGCTATCAACTTCAAAAATGTTGACAGATTCTCTATATTCATATATCTTTTAGACATGAATTTTTACCATATAGGCTGCTCCTAAGAATATGTAATATTGATATGTCTATCTAAAACACTATCGGAATATTAATTCACATTATGACTTCAAAAAGAAGCCTATCAAAACATTAGTAATGAAGCTTCATTTTCAGGGGGAAACAGACAAAAATGAGCTATGATCATGATGCACTGCATGCCACAAAAGTAAGACAGAAAAGGGAAGAATAGTACAGTGAATTTCTGAACAAATATTAGTCATCATTATGATCACAAACGACTAGTTAGAAAATGGAGTCAATATTTTTATCTTGTTCCAACTCTGCAACATTTACTTGAAAGACTCTAAATAGAAAGTATGAACGCAGAAGTGCGGACCTGAGAATCAAAACTAGACAAAGAATGAATTTAACACCAATGTTGAACAGACAAATAAGACATCCATAGTAGCAGCATGGACACTTGAACTTACCACCCTTGCTGATATAAGCAAATACCTCGCATTGCCAATGAAAATTACAACAGGTCCAATATCCAATAGAGTCATCACTTTATTAAAACGGACTGAATAATATGAAAATGTAGATAGGATTATTATTAATAAAATGGAACAAGCTTGTGAAAAGACAATCCCTTTTACAGTGGGATACATATTCTAGAAGAGCAGTTAATACACAAAATTTGAAGCATATAATACAAAACTTTAGCAAACCAAATTAACCAGAAATATGAAATTATTGGAGAGTTGAGGTGCATTGCTAAACACCTGGGATTGCTTGATGTAAAAGTCTTATTTGCATGTAGGAAAGTGAACTAATTTATTAATGGTGGGCATTTACAACTTACATAGTAACATGCAGTTGAATGGTTGGTCTCACCAGCCGTGCAACCAAATTCGTTGTTGATTTGGTTGCCTCCTTACATGGAAACCAGTACTCTTTATGAATACAGATGCAGAGGTCAATATCAGGCTCCTTTATACGCAATGGACATTCTTATGTGTAAAGTTTTTAATTCATTTACATTCAAAAAAAAAAAAGTGCTACTCTGTTTAATATTATATACTCATATGCATGGTCGGTAAGGCCAGATGACTGGTAAAGGACACTCATTGGGTTCAGATCTTGGGTTCAACACCCTGCAGGCTCACCCCAAAAGCCCCTTTTGATGTAATGCTTAGTAGACATTACCGAAGATGGGGGCTCATAATGCCCCTGGTACCCATAGCAAAAAGATATATTCTCACTTATAAGCACTTAATACTCAATGTTTCATGCCTGGCTTAATTTCATTTAATAATTGGCATGGTGGGCCCTCAACAAATATAGAAAGACTTTGACCCTCTAAAAAGACTATGCCCCTCCCTCATAAATAACATGATTTTAATTAAAAACTAACAAATATACCAACAGCAAACCAAGACATCCCAGGTTATCATGGCTACTAGTATATCTGATGTGAAGGGTGTTCAACAAACTTCTCAAAATCAGGTTTCAAGTGCTCCCCAATTTGGTAAAGAACACTAGTATATGGAGGATATTAAGTGCACAAATCACCTGAAATATTAAAAATGGCTACTAGTATCTCTGATCTTTCATTCAGGCAATTACTAGCCCTTCCTACATTCATCCAAAATTACATTATTTCTTCTCAACCTGCTGCAGGTCACATGAATTGCCTAGACATTTCATGTCGAGTAGCTCTAATGCACAATTCTGCATGCTAAGTATCAGACTTGACCTGTTCTCTATTCTTTAAGTTATTTATATTGTACACTTTTTATTGACTATCACTTATTGCATGTTTGTTATGTCCTCTTATTCTTAACAATTCCAAACTTGTGCGGGTTTAAGCATCCTAGGTTTCAATATTCTTCTACGCATAGAAATAAGTATTGAACATCTTACTTCAATTAGAGAAAGACCAAAAACATTAAGATTAAATTAAGCCAACTTAAAGTAACCCGCCATCTATTTCATTCCTTAAATAACCATTTATAAGTTGGTAAATGACTATGTCCTACCTAGTTTCAAGGACAGGGGGCCTCAGGTGAGTGAACAGGTTTGAGGGAGATATTGTGAGGTGCTGGGAAGATATACAAGCAATATATTGTAATTAATGATAAGTCTTGAATCCAAAAAAATTTAATAATGGTGAGGGCTACCAGGAGAGAGCAAAATCATAATCTTAATTATGCTCATAACTGCCTATCATGAAGCTTGATGAATAATACACTCATGTGAATTCGGTCGATATTGTATTCGAATGATGCATTCTGGAAAATAGAAAAAGCAGTACAGCCACTCATAAAAGAACAGCAATCGCAGAAAAACAATGTTGGAAAGACATTTCTTTATTTTACTTATAGATATGATTATGAACAGTTTATAAACACTCTATTTTAATAGTCCATCAACTCAAACTGTCATCTGAGCTAGTTACATCATCATCATCTTAATCAAGTGCATGATTGTCTACTACAAAGCTCACTAGATAGCTCTCTCAACCAAACTATTTATATGATGGCATCATAATCTAGCATGACATCTCTTCTGATGCCACCACCTCTTCTTTTGGCATTCTCCAAAATCAGAATCCGACTCTGATGAGCTATACTGTCGATGCCCCCTCTTCCTATGCTTTTTCCTGTATTGTTCTTCTTCAGAATCTGAATCAAAAGATGTTTTGGATGAATCGGACTCACTATCACTTGAAATAGATTCCGATGTATCTAACTCTGAGTCTGAAACTTCAGTAGAAACGCCACTATCACTTGAAAACACAGACGCTTCACTAGAATCACAGTCACTGCTATCATATGAATATCGCTTTGCTATATTAGTCTTCTTCTGACTCTTACCCTTGCTCTTGCTTTTCATTTCCACTTTTTCCAATGCCCGATTGCCATTCAAATGATCCTGCAAGTCCAAGGCACTCTGGGAATATCGACGTTGTCCAACTCATAAGGAATTGAAATTTTCATCTTGAGTTGCTGTGCCATGAAGGGGCGAGAAATGTAAAGTCTCTCATTCTTGGATTCATAAGTCCAATGACCTGGTTGAAAACCATTCTGGGAGCATTGAGTAGCACCTTCAGATGGAGCTGTGGATTTCAAATCCTTCCTGACTCCCAATTTCACAGCCTTCTCGGTACTCATCAAACACATTTGACGTTTTGCTTCTTTTGCGTTCCTGCCATTGACTAGGCCTTTCTTCCATCTGTCCATATGCATTTACATTCCTTGATGCAGCAGCTGCTGCTCGTTGAGCCTGTGGACAGCTCAGACCCTTTGCAGCACTCAGTGAAGCAGCCTTTGTTTGATCCATAGCTACCTGGGACACTTCTTCCTCCTTGCTAGACATTGTTTGATTTACTCTTAACTTCCTTGTTTGAAGGTTCAAAACTTTAGCTGTGGCCAAATTCTCTGGCAGATGATATCAGACAGGGATTACAACTAGTTGCAGGAGGAATCGCAACAGCTTTCCCAATGGTATAAACTGAATAGTCTCTCACCTATGCATAATTGGCAGGAGGGTTTACCATACCCGTCAACTCAAAAGCACTAGTCCCTTGATGTGGATAAAAACATTACCTCAGAAGAAATTTGCCTGTTCATCCCTGTAATATGCCATCGGGTGAATCAAAACAATAGAAACAGAATTTTCAATGCATGTAAACCAAAGCAAGATAAAGGCAACTTCCCACCACAAATTAAGGTAAGTTATATTATTCTCACTGACTGTGTATGTAAAATAAATGATAACTAATTTGCAAGCTCGTCATGCCTTGAAATCCAAATTCTACAAATCAACTTATATTTAAGTTTTTAACTAAAATATGTACTTCTTCTCTTCTTTAGAGATTGTCAGTGCCCTTAAGAAAAACCACTTAATTTCAGATGTTTACTTTTTCAACTGAGAGAAATCTTCTAAACTAATGAAATTAGGGTAAATGGTAAAATTCCAACTGCTTTAGAAACTAGGGTATATGATAATATTCTCAATGCGCTAGGTAAATGGTTAAGCTCCCACAACTTGTGGAATTATGGCCACCTAATAACATTCCCAGTGCAAGTGAAGTTAGAGTAAATATTAAACTCCAACAGCTTGTCATATTAAGGAAAGTTGGAAAATTCCCAGTATTTTTGAAATTAAGGCAAATGGTAAAATTATCACTGATTGTGAAATCAAGGTAAATGATAAAATTCCCATAGCTTGTAAATTTAGGGTAAATGGTAAATTTCAACTGCTTTTAAAAATAGTAGTTAAGCTGTAAAATTCCCTCCGCTTGTAAAACAGGTGTAAACTGCAAAATTCTCACTGCTTGTGAAATTAGGGTTAACGATAAAATTCCCACTGCTTGTAAAATTAGGGCAAGCAGTAAAATTTTCAAGCTTGTGAAATTAGGGTAAAGGCAAAATTTTCATGCCATGTAAAACTAAAAAAATTGAAAAATTCCACTCTTTTTATAATAAGCGCAAATGGTAAATGACGGTGAACCTAGGGAAAATGGCAAAAATTTCACTACTTGTGAAATTAGACCAAAAGGTGAAATTCCTAAGCTTGTCAAATTAAGGCAAGCAGTAAATTCCTGACTACAAAATTAGAGAAAATGGCGAAAAATCACATTATTTGTGAAATTAAGGTAAATAGCAGAATTCTCACTACCTGTTCAACCAAGGTAGATGGTAAAACTCACAATGCTTGTAAAATTAAGGTAGCTGGCAAAAATCTCGCTGCTTGTGAAATTAGGGCAAGTGATAAAAAAACCCCTGCTTCTGAAATCAGGGCAAATGGTAAAAGAGACCCTAAATTAAGATGTTATTAACAAACAAAGACTCTAAAAACTCAAATTAAAGGAGGGCCGTGCGCGCATAAAAATCCCACTGTTGTTTCGCAGGAAATCTCGGGCGTTTGCCATGAAATGCGATTTGAAGCTAATAACAAAATTCGTAAAGGGCCTTATTTACAAAAGAGAACGAAAAAGCAAGCACAAATATGAACCAGAGATTAGGGTTACCTCGCTACGCTGAGAAATTGTTCGAATCGCACCAAATCCTGTCAATAACAATGTGTCCGTACATTTCTAGCACAAACATCTTACTGTGTTCAGTCGTGCCTGTGTAGGGTGGTTTTACACTGAATAACTAGCAAGTAGATTCAAACAAATATAATAAATAATTAGTAAATTAGTTTTTTATTTTTTTTTTTTTAATTTGGGGGTAGTCGCTAATGATTATTATATTTAATTATAATAGAGAAAAGAAAGTAGAGGAATATGTGTTTAAAAATAGAACATAGGAGGGGCTCGAGAATAATCACTTCGACGGCCTGCGGGGGGCGCTCTGACGAAATTAGGGTTCTGCATGCCGAGAGCAGAGAGTTTATCTGCAGTGAGAGATCTGTTGCCATTAACGCATTTATTCGACCTCTTTTCTAGATCCTAGCCGTTCATGGGCTTTAAATATGACTTCGCACAACTTTAGTCGAGTTATTTCAACTACAACGAAGAGCGGCGATTCTATGAAAAATGGCTCTGGGAAACGCCCTCACAAGTTTGTGCTAAAAGTATTCCACGCGGTAATGATACTTCCCCGATATTGTTTTACCGCTTTCAGAATTTGATTCCGCTTGTAAATGGCTAGAACAATTATGCTTAATAGGGTATTTTGTTGGAAGGACTCCCTCTGAAAGTATGCTTAAATCATGGGTCCAAACTACTTGGACGACGCATGGTATTAAACTGGATTCTATCCAGAACCTAACCCGTGGTTTTTTTGCCTTCGTTTTGTTGATCCTAGTCATGCTTCCCTTATCTTATAAGCAGCAAACCTGGTATGTAAGAAGCTCCCTGCTTTGGTTTTGTCTCCCTAGACCAGGGACTTTGTAGTCTCTGACCAGACGGCTCTTAAGGTCCCCGTTTGGGTTGAGTTCCCAGGGCTTCCTATGCCTTGCTGGGCATTTTTAGAGCGTATTGCTACCACCCTCGACCGTGTTATCTACACAGAGCCTAATAGGTTTTTGTAGCTCGTCCGCAGAAGAGGGTTTGCATAGAACTGGATCTTTCGAAGGACCTGAAAGAGTCCATTGCCATCCAAGTTGGTGATGTGTATTTCACTCAGAAGGTGGTATACATCAATCTTCCAAATACTTGTTTCCGTTGTCAATCTTCTGAGCATAAAATTCAGGATTGTCCCTTGTTGGCGCTCGAGCGCCGCCAAAGCCTTTGGGCGATCCTTGCCCTCAACCTAAAGAGGAGGGTTGGCACACAGTGGGTGGCCGAAAAGCCAACAAGAACAAAGCCACTCTTGTCGAGCCTTTCAGAACTTGGTTCGGCCTATCCCAGTAGGAAAGACACTTCCAAATGCCTCCAGCTCAGTTACAAAGCAACCTTCAGATACCAAGTTGCCTCTGGTTCATACGAAGGTTATGGCTAGTCAGTATGGTTGGTTCTTTAAGCAAATTGGCTCCTTTGGCCTCAAACACTCAGCCTGCTCTTTTGCAGAATGAGAGTGGTCTTCAACCGTTACTGTTTTCTAACAAAGTGGTTTCACCACAAAAGCAGGCGGTTCGACATTCTCGCATCCCTCCTCACGAGCGTGAGGAGGGGGAGTATAGCCCTAACATGACCGGTGGCTACTCAACCTATTTGATTTCTTTACTGATTAACAAAGAACGGTTTTTGCTGTAACATTTTGGGGCCCTTGATGGTTTGAGTGAGCTAGACTCATAAATGCATCTGGACAATGTTTCCTCATGAATTGCTACTCATGGAATGTTTGGGGTCTCACAGACTCCACTCGCAAATACATAGTGCGAGATTTTAGGAAAAGCTTCCCGGATATGGATATTACGGTGTTTACAGGAAATCAAAGTTTCAGGTTTTTTGCTTGATTCTGTCGCCAAGACTATTTGGCCTGATAGTTTAGCTATCTCTAACAACCATGCAGCTGGCAGAGGTGGAATGATCACATTTATTTCTCCGAAGTGGCGGCCGCATTACGTCAATCATGGATGTGACCACAAAACCGTATTCTCTAGGTGTTATTCAATATTGAAAATCTCTCCTTTGGGATTATTAATGTTTATGCGCCTAATGACACGTTAGAAAGGACGTCACTTTGGCGGTGGGTGGTTAACGACCTTCCAAATGCACATTGGTTAATCAATGGGGATTTTAATATGGTTGAGCATCCCAATGACAAAATGGGCCTTTTACCCATGAGATGGCCAGCTGGCGAAAGGGAAGCTTGGTTTTACATGCGTAATAAATTTGGGTTTTATGACCCTAATTATTCGCGTCACACCACACATGCGTGCTATTGCCATGGTACACTTGGTCTAATCTTAGAAATGGCCAAGATCGGGTTTTAAAAGGCTAGATCGTGTCATGATCTCTTTATAGCCTTTCTTTAAATTTTCCAGTTGTTACTCTCTTCGGTGGAAGCTTTGGCATTGTTGTTGTTCTTTTCGACCACATTCCGATTCGGTTCCGTATTGAATGGACTTTTCAACTGCCAAAAATTAAAAAGATGTAGTTTTATTTAAATACTACTTTACTACATCATGACCCAACTTTGGCACACATCCGCCAAATTTGGAACCTTGCACCTCGCCCTCTTGGTAAGGTGGGTTGGATAAGTTGGTGGAAAGATGCTATAATTCGGCTCACTAAATTCCGGCGGCGGGCCTATTCCACCACCTCCACCGAGCTGAGCCGCTCGACGGTGGCGCTCAAACAGGCTCCTTTCAATGTGGCTCTGCAACTCCAAGTTGCAAAATTGCGGCAAAAAATCCACATTGTTGATGACTACACAGCTCGGGGTGCTCAGATTAAGGCTCGACTCCACTGGCTTAAAATTGGAGACCGTAACACCAAAGATTTTTACCATCACTCAAGGCCAAACACATGAACCAACAAATTTCTGCCATTGTTGATGTTGGTGTTTGGATTTCAGACACTCCTCAGATGGTCCAAGCCTTTGTTAGGCACTATGTTCAGGTTTTCAAAGCACAGGACAAGTCTCCTAAGTGAAAAGTCGCACTCATTGAATGCCTCTTGTAGTTCCTTGCAAGCTTTCACCTACTCACAGAGTTATCTGTGATGATTGCTTACTCTAGAGGACTTATATGAAGTTGTTTCCCTTATGGCCAATGATAAAGCTCCTGGAATGGATGGCTTCCCTTGCGAGTTTTACAAAGCCCTTTGGGACATGGTTGGTCGGGATCTGCTGCAAGTCTACCTCGAGGCTCTCCACTCAGGGTCCCTCGGTGCCCTTATTAATCGGGGTCACATAAAGTTCATCCCTAAAGCAGGTGACCAGAGCTCATCTGCAATTGGCGGCTGATTACCTTGCTCAATGTTTCATACAAGATCATAGCTAAGGCTTTAGCTCTTCGACTTCGGCCCATTTTGCCCATTATTGTCAATCCTAAGCAGACTGGTTTCATACAAAGTAGGTACATTCTGGATAATATTTTCGTTGTCTGGGAAGGCATGAATTGGGCTATAACCTAAAATGACCAACCATTTTTGTCAAAATTGACTTTGAAAAAGCCTATGACAGGATTGAATGGCATTTCATTCTTGCGATGCTTGAAGCGTTGGGCTTCGGTTCGGTTTTCATCGCCTTTGTCAAAATGCTTTTGCAGATGCCACAACCTCTTTATCTGTTAATGGTCATACTTCCGAGTAGTTTGGGCTTTTCGTTCTATCGACAAGGTTGTCCTTTAGCGCCTACTCTTTATGTGCTAGCCGTTGAAGGTTTTGGGTTCCTCCTTGCCCATGCTCGTGATCAAGGGCTTGTGAGGGGTATTCAACTCCCTTCTACGACTCCCCTTCAACTTGTCAATGGGCATTTTGCAGATGACTCCTTCCTCATGCTCCTGGAGGAGGAAGCAAATATCAACAATGCCATGCAATGTTTGGACATGTATTGTTTAGCTTTAGGTTCCAGTATCCAATGGAGAAAGACCCAGTGCTTCAGGAAATCTTTTCTCCCTAAACCTAGTTGGCTGAATCGTTTTGACTGGAAGTATATCCAGATGGAGAAATTTTTAAATTTATGGGCATTCCCTTTGCTTTCGATGCTTCTCCCAGTCAACTTTGGCAATATGTTATTGACAGGGTTTCCCGCAAGTTGGAGTACTGGATTACTAAACCCCTTTTGCTTGCAGGAAAATTTCATATTTGCTCCAAGATATTGGTACCACACATGTTTATTATTCTTCGTGTTGGGTGCCGGCTAAAGCCTCTTATAAGAAATTGGAGAAACTCCTTAGAGATTTCCTTTGGGCTAGCTCGGAGCTTGGCAAAGGCTTTCAGAGTTGCTGAAAGTATTGTTGTTTCCTATGGATTAGGAGGGCTTAGTCGATTGACATTGGGTCTGCTCTTGCAGCCAAGTGGATTATTTGGGCCTGCACTGGCAACGAAGCTTGGAAAGTGTTGATTCGCAATTGTATTTGTCAAGGCTCCCCAAGGGCGTAAAACTTGGCAAGGGATGGATTTTCATAGTCTGCTCATTATCAAAGCCCCGGTTAAGGTTGTGGGCACCTTTGTTGTCAAAAGCATATGGAAAGCTTGGGAGTTACTCAAACCCTTTTTAATCTGGGAAGGGGATGGATTCAGAAATGGGCTATCCATTAATGACCACAACATTTGGTGGTCTCCTCTCATCAATTTTCATGATGTGCCACTTGCCCAAGTGCCCTGGGTTCATGCTCTTAAGTTGTATCGTCAAGGCTTGCGCACTCTTAAAGACATCTTTTGCAGGCAGACTAGATTACTTCTCACTTGGCCTCAAGCTAAAGCCAAGTTTCAGCTTGCTTCTGTTGAGAGTCTTATCAAGAAGTTCTTGATTCCATTCCTACCGAGATGCTTCACAAAGTTGGTGTCATCTCTCTCAGGCCTTGGTGGAAGGATTGGAAATGGTTTCTAGATACCCCTTTTTTAAATTACTCCCTAGGAAAAGGTTATGCTTTGCTCACCCCAGTGTCGATGGTGGCCTTGCTTAACTCCAGATGGTCCATCATTTCGGATGGTCATCCTGGGAAGCTAGATTTCATACCGTTTGGAAAGCCATCATTCAGCCCAAGTTAGCTTGTTTTTCTTGGTGTCTGCTTTATCAAGGCCTCCCTCTTGGGCATAGATTAGCTCATTACGGGATTGCTCCTCGGCTATGCCCTTTTTGTGGGCACATTGAGACACTCATACATCTGTTCTAGTACTACCCAAAAGCTCAAGCTATTTGGGCTTGGATCCACGATTTCTTTCGGCCATTTAGACCAGCTCAATTTCATTGGCAACATGCTTTGCTGGGGGATTCTATTTCCATTCCCCATGCTTTTGCGCAAGTGTGGCATACTTTCAGAGTGGAGATTCTTTTTTTATATGGAAAGAATGCAATTCTATTGTTTTTGCTAATTCCAGATTTCTTGTATTCTTTCGCATTATGATAAGGCCATGCTTATCTCGAATGTGTTCTTACAGATCAGGACTAGGCCCGTAAGGTGGAGCTGGAGGTGTGGCACCTTCAAACCCTTCTGGATCATTGGGCCAACGCTCCTTGCACTGTGGCACGGGAACCCCTACCTCCCCTTTTGGGAGTGTTCATTCAAGAGGGCATCGTGGCCGTGGCCGGTCGGTTGACCAAGCTCATCATCATCACTCTCCCAGGCGGCAGCTCGAGCATCGGCGTAGCCTATCAATCGCGGTGGTTGGGGGTCCCCTCACCATTCTGCGCAGCACAGTGGTTGGGGTTCCCACCACCACTCCCCGCCTCCTGTGCTAGAGGGATGGGTGGGACTCTAGCAAAGTTCCCAGGTTGGCTCTTGCTATTTCTCCTAACCAGCATGAAGACAAAGATGAAGAAGTTGCTTCAGGCTAGCCACCCCTTCCGGATGGCAACGATCTTCTTGGTAGTAACTTGGAGGATAAGGGGCCTCCACCACCCCCTGCCCCTATGTTTGCTGCGGCGACCTAGTTTTTACTTTTGGTTTTCTGGCATTGTTGTTAAGTTTGTTGTTGCCCCTTGGGCTTGATACTTTAGTCTCCTAGCCGTCACGGCTAGTTTGTTCGTGGGGTGTGCCCTTTACCACCCATATTTTTTGTGGATAGGTTGTAATATTTTATAAAGTAATATAGACTATTTCATCAAAAAAATATTATATTTAATTGAAGGAATATTATATATTAAGATTTAAATGTATCTTCCAAAGATACATACATTTTTAAGTACTTTCAAATAAAATATCTATGTAAGTCTAAAGTTTTATGACGTAAGAAATTTAGCATACAAACAACAATACTAACTTTTGATTCGTTGAAAGTATAAAATAATAATAATCGGTTATGTAAAATAGTTATTTATAATATCATCTCTTAAAGACTAATAGTTATGAGGTGACATACAATATAAAATTTCTAAACAATTTAGTATAACATAATATATCAATTTATATATTTTTTTAAATCAAGTGATGCATCAACCTCTATTAATAATTAGGATATAACATACAACATTGAATTATTAACATAAAATCGTATATCAACGTATATTTTTAAAAATTAGTAGTTGCACTGAGTTGTTGCAAAAACACCCTAATAGATAGTACATGTAGCATCAAAAAAATTCATTGGTTTTCTCATTGATTTTTTCAACACCACTTAAATATTCTTCTTCATTATTGCTCTTATTTTCTTCTTTGTCATTGCTCAACTATTCTTCATTTCCTTCTTTGTAGATACTCTCATTTTCTTTTTCTTTATCATTACTCTCTTTTCATTCTTCATCATCACTATTCTCATTTTCTTCTTGTTCATCATTATTCTCATTTTCTTCTTGATATGAAATTTCAAGAAGTTCGCATGAGCTTTCAGACAATGGGAATGGGTTTGGAAAAAGGTGCTCTCTATTGGCTAAAAGAATTGGAGTTGAAATACATACTAGATTTCATAACAATATTCCTTTAAATAAATTGCATCCAACTCAAATAGATTTAAAAAAACACGAGGAAACCTAATTGTTGAGTAAATCTAGTTTTGTTTGTCTCCCATCAAATACTTGGGAAGGTTAAGAAAGAGTTTACTCTTGTAAAACCTTAAAGTACATAATACTCCTCATCTATATCTATATTAATGCACTCAGTAAGGATTCTCTTGGATACAATTCTCTACAAACACTTCACTTCATTGGAGTTATATGTTGTGTTTAATTAGGTGGTGGTGTACTAATCACCACAACATAAAAGTACTTGGTGGCACTAATAGGTATCCCAAAAGGGTATTAATAATTCCACAATCACATCACAACTTCACATCATAGATGCATATATACATTTATATTTTTTCCCTAGAAACTATGGATTGCACAAATTGTTTCAACCACAAATCCTGTCACCTTCATCTACTCATACAAACTATCTAGTTTTACATAATTTCCTTTTTAGCGTGGATGTGATTTGTCTTTGGTCAGAAATGCATGAACATTTCTTAATCAATTCAATCCAGTTGAAGGTTGGGTTCTTCTTCAGTCCTATATCTTTCAAAATTGATTTCAACTTCGATATAACATCCTAACAACTAGCTACTACATAATTATTTGACATCAATACATAAAACCAACATTTCTTAGATCTAACACAAAAAGTATCACGTTACCTCATTTCTTAAATCATTATTGTAATGAAATCTACATACACCAAGAAAATCCTCCCACATTGCAGCATTGGCTTCTATCGACATACTTTTAATGAAGTCACATGCCTTAGCTAGGAACCTAGCTTGACCAAGTAGATCAACCATACATGTGAATTGCTCCACTTAGGTTTCAATGGCATAATCTTGCCTCATACAATTAAAAAATTGTCAAGCTTCATCTATCATGCACAAGTGATTACAAATTACTAAAATAACAATCAAGGTAACATGGTTAGGCTTTATGCATGTCTGTTGTAGTTGATGAAATACTATGAGGGAATCCTCACCAAAACTATGCATAACATACCCCATTATCATTGTTGTCCACAAGACCACATCTACCTGAAATAGTTTTTCAAATACATTATTTTCAATATTTAGTATACCATATTTGGCATACATATCTATATGTAGACACTCAAATTTGGTAACTTATCATTTAACAATGACATGTTTGGCTATTTCCCTTACTAAGAAAAATGCTCACATTCTAAGTCTAATAAATACATCTCCCTAGCTCTTTCTTGACTTGCTCATCTCCACACTCGCTCTGATGCAAAATAAGAATTTTTAATTAAGAAAAGCAATAAATCATCTTTGTGCATCATTCTAGAAATTTTGGTTTTGCATCACATGTTATTTGTCTAAAAATTTATATTTTAGTCGGGATAAGTCAGACGGCCTTAGATGACTTGTACAATCCTATCATTTATCATCTTCCAAATATGATTTCAATTTGAATATCTTTATTGCGTCATTTCATCTTCTAAGGGTCCGTCTTATCATAATATTTCACCTACAAAATGTTATATAAGCAATTCAATATCACTTTATTACTCACTTGACACTTTCATAAGCTCCTATTGCAAATATCAATCCAAAAGCACTCAAGGCTCTCCTAAATCTTCCAAAAGTAGTTGCACATCACTTAGAGTAGCCACTACTACATGTCTCGAAGTACTTAACTAGGTAAAAGAGTCCAACGTCCTCTATTTTCAAGCACACAAAGGTCCTAGAGCCATGAATTAACAAAAACAAGGTCATTCCAAGTATTTTCAAAGGTCCTTAAGGGATAAAGGGTTTAGTCTAGTAGTTAAAGCACACTACTACCACATTATGTACATTCTCTACTCTATACTTATCCTAATATCTTTGTGTCAAGATATGTGGGGGCATGTATAGGGGTTGGCTTATATCACACTCACACTTGTGACTAGGAGAACTACACGAGGCTTGATCCTTCTCAAGGGCATGAAGTGCAACAATTAAATTGGTTGGGAAGGGGTTAACAACTAAGGGTATTCAACCTCACCACACACATGATTTTTCAGTCAGTTATATAATGCTTTGATGAAGGGTATTACAAGTAGCTAGGTTTTCTAGTTTCTTATAGGTCATTACAAGTTGTGCAAACAAGATCAACATACAATGAAACACATTATTAGGCAAGTGAAGCACACACAAAAATTACGTAAAATGAATGTAAAAGGGTACAACAATGTATAGTGCCAATTAAGACCGTACATAATCGAGGAAATATTATACAATAGTTGTATGGTCCTACATTAGGTCATTTTCAGTTCCAGTCTCAAAAATGAAGAATCTTCATGTTTATAACAACCTATTTTTCTAGTTTGTGAATCTATGTTTCCTCTTATCCACTACGTACAACCAATTATTTATCTCCTCTTGTTTAATTAAGTTATCATTCTATCACTTATCATTATTGCAAGTATTAATTTGTTGTTTTAATTATGCACATTTAATTGTAAATTAATTAGATCATAATAACCTTCTTTAACAAACCCTTACATCTTGTATGTTGCTTTTTACACCACGTTTACATTAATATATATTTTAAGGTATAAACATTTGTTGAGCTCAAATTTTGAATTGAATCTATTTGTTAAGCCCTAGTGGCCCTGGGGTTTCTCATTCTTTTCTTGGTGCATTCCAAATTAAGGCTATCTTTTTACATATCATCATGAATTTTCATATTTTTTCATCGTCTTTGTCTCAAGCATAAGAGTTCCCTCCTTTGCTCTAGTTTGAGCTACTATCCCTAATCAGGTTCATGTTCCTCCTTTATGCAAGAGTGGGGACCGATATGTTGATTCTATTTACATTAATATATAATTTGACACCTCTTGTAAGTATAGAACTACTATATTTTCTCGATCTGTATTCACTATTTTCAATGGAAATATACAAGGTGAAGGTTCTCATAACACATTTGATAATCAAGCTCTACCGAAAGATGAGGCACATAATTTTCCTTCTTCTTGTAAGAAAATTCGATAATATTGATGTTCTTCTTTATACATCACCTGGGACCAACTTAAGAATATTGTCATATCCTCAAAAAATAATCTCAATTATCCATCATCTATTGTGCATACATTTAATATCCCTACATCATTGGTGCCTAATTCATTGAGGGTGCCTAATCTTCCACTTCACGGTGTTGTTGTGTTTATTCATATTACCACTACTATTCCTACATATCCTATCTATGCTCATAGTGGTTCATAATTTTCTTCTTCTAGCATGTATGCTCTTTAATCAATTGTTCACACTTTACAAGCTCAAATCCTATCATTACAATAAGGTACATGTGTTTCTTCTCATGTTATGGTTTCTACTCAACTATTTCATAACCCACTTTATACAATAAAGTGGCCTATTACCCCTTGTCTATCATTATTGTTTACCCTAAGCTTCCTATCTATGATGGAAATGATGATCTGAAGAGAATTTTCATGTATTCCATATTACTTTCTTTGATTATGCTTTAATGATGTATTACTTACCAAGATATTTCCTTAGAGTCTATAAGATTATTCTTTAGAATGGTTTTATGATCTCCCCATGTATTTTGTACAGACTTTCACTCCTTTAGCTAATCAATTTCTTGCACAATTCTCTATCAATATTAGGGACAATTTTTCATGTTCTCGGATGGCTAAAATACAAAAAGGTTCCAATAAGCACATCAACAATTATGTTTTATGTTATAAGAATACGCTTACCAAGATGGACAATATATTTACCAATAGTGAGCTTCAAGATCTCTTTACACAAAGTCTTCTTACTCCTTTGCAAGAATCAATTATCTTCAATAAGTTTCATTCATTCAATCATATATGTCATACATTGAAAGATATGAAACAAAACTCCTTAGCATAATAAGTGAAAATATGTTTCTACTAGACATAACACATCTAATCATAAGTTCAAAGAAAGTTCACTTTCAAAATCAAACTTGATGATAAATTTAAAGTGAAATCCATCGTCAATTATGTATCTCAACCCACAAAGCTACATTTGCAAGATCTTTGGTAGTAATTCACATGTTTTCCTTGTGCACCATAATTAATTAAGTGCAACCTTTTATCTCTCCCTCCATCACTTGAGGTTGATGCAAGTGTACCTCATAGTAAAAGTTTTGATGATAATTCCCATTAATATTATCTTAAATGTGTTGGTCACATTATTAATCAATTTATTAAGCTTCATCATGTTATATAATATTTTATCAATGTCGGTATTATTGAATGGGAAGTTCCCACTAAATCTAGGCCTACTAATGATAATGCAAAGCTCAAAACTTTTAATGACTCACTTCTTGATGATAACATGTAAATATACTTGAGAGGTGTACGGGTAAGTGCGGGAAGTTGATGGACAAATATAGGGTCATCCGTGGACATCATATTGCAAATAACAACATAATATCAACTTGTAGGGATTATTAGCAATACATACACTCAGAATTAGATAAAATTATATTAATATGAATCGTAGCATCCAGAATCTAGTTTCTAAAATACTAATTTTTGTAAAAATGGAGAAGATTAGCTATATTAAACACTCAATATTCAATGACTTAGTATTTTTTTTAAAAACGCGTCGATAAGATTATAGTCCGTTTGCCCACAATTTGGATGACCAAAAATTGATATATATATTTTTCCTTTGGTGAGAAGTTATATGCCACTATCTATCTTGGGATAGATTTTATTTTGTATTTTTTGAGCAATATTTTATTTTTATGATTTTTTCCGTGAAAGTGGTCTGAAAACATAAAGAAAATAGAGCACTTTCCGTTTGCTCGCTTATAACTTCATCAAAAATATTGAAATCAAATTTTTTTTTTTGAACATGTATATAATTTCACCACGGTTGGGATGGTATAAGTTTTATCACATTCGATAAGTGAAACAAAATTTGCTAGTCTTAAACGTAGACATAAACATTCACGGGAAAAAGTGTCTTAAAGACCTACTATTAGTAAAAAATTATAAAATGATATTTATCCTCTTCTATTCACTTTAAAATCAGTATTTCTACAAAGCTAATAGTATCCCCTACGCAATGGTACCATTTTTATGACATAGTTTTTATTTTTGGTATGGTTCAAGTATGCGGAAGACTAAATTTGATGTTTTGTTGTTTTTAATGTAAAATTCAGGATTTGATGTCCACTTAATTGTCGCCCAACTTGGTGCACTTACCCGTACCATGATCCTCATGTTGTACCACCTCCACCTTATTATGATCATCCATTGGATGTTATGATTGGTAATATTACTACTACCACACATTCTCTACCAATTATTACTTTTGATGATACTAATATCACTCACAGTTGTGTTTTTGATACACTTTACATTCATGATTTTATTAATTGACATCCCATACATAGTGTTTTGGTTGATAGTACTACTCAACATAATATATGCATTCTCAATTTATTTCATTCTCTTAGATATACTATAAATCAAATAACATTTAATCTTAAGACCAAAATGGGGCATATTTTTCTCCCCTCTCGGTTGCCTCGAAACTATTAATATTCCATTCTCGGTTGCATTGTGTATTCCCTCATGTGACATGTGTTTAGGTTGCCCTTGGCTATGTGTTTTTGTGGCTATCCCTTCTATATTACATCAATGTGTTAAGTTTATTCACAATCAACACGTGGTTGTGGTTAGAATTATATCCTTCGAAGATCCTATATCTAAGCGGCTTGGCCAAAAATGCAATTACTTCTTCGAATCCTAGTGCATCTATGCATAGGTCTTATAGTTCACATGTTACTTCTAGTGGATCACACTCTTCTTGGACTTCTACTAGGACCTCTAGGTCACATATTACCTCTTGTAGGTCATTCTCTCATGGGACATACTATGGTTTCTACATAGATTATACAAGAGCATCTTTCTTCACTTAGAATATGGAGCCAAAACCTCCTTCCTTTTGGGTTTTATGTTCCTTAGTATGAGGATATTATTAGGTAGCTCTTGTGCTACCCCCTTCATGTAAATAGATACTTACAAATGATAAAAAAATTCAAATAATCATATAATACAAAAACATTCACATATTTGCAAAAACTTACAAAATCGGGACTTGTTCTTGGTGTGATTGTTTATCCTATTACTTTATGCATTTTTGTCATATTGGTTTGATGGATAACATATCTTTTCTATATATTCTTTACACACATGCGTTCATGGGGTATATTGAGCTTGACACATGACACACATGGATTGATACATTATGATAGGTGTTGACTTAGTTCCTTCCCATCGATATTAATCTTTAGGGGCATCTACTACTTTGTATAGCTGATTGTGTTTCATTACAGTGCATTACTTTACACTTCCTCATTATATTTAATTATATAGTATATTTTTAGATGACATGACTAACACATTTTTCTTGTGCAACATTAGCCTATCTAGTTATTTATGTATTTACTATCATTGTTTTCTATTTTTGCTTGTTACATTGCTTTCATTACTTGCTTATGTAGACTACTTACTTGACTACTTGATTGTTTCTATCATGTGATTGTTTATTCTATATTTCTTGGGCACATTGTTTGTCTTATGATACTATGGATGTCCCATGTATGTGGCTCTATGCCTATCTTGAGTATGTGCAATTTCTTCTTTGTATGCAACCTAAATGCAACCTAAATTTCCTTCTCACACGGTTATCTTAGGACACTATAGGAATTTTGTGTTTGCAACTCTATGCCTTCTGTGAAAAGTTTCATTTTATTGTTCATGTTAGCTTGATTTGTTATCTCTATACTAATGTTTATACATCTATACACATGTATTATTACTACTATTGTTTGTTTCATGTTGTATGTTATTTTATTTATGCGTCATTGTCTCCACCAATTTACAAGAATAGGTTCCCAAAGGTGACCACCATTACATCCTTGTATGTGATATAACAAAAGTTATTAGACTTATCCAACATTGGTAAACATATTTTATTGTGAGCTACAATCTCAAATGATTTATTATGCATACCTCAAAAGAGGGGCATTCATCAAGATATATTCTACATCAATAGCTTGCAGATGCATACTACATGACAAAGGAATGGATTTTCCAAGGTAAAAATCCTCATCTACATAGGTAAAATAATTAAAAATGGTAGAAATCAACACCAATCAAAACCATACACTTCGATCAAGATTGAGTACAATCCTCGACCCTATTAGATGTTCTTGGACAGGGGACAAATTCTTAAAAATTTCCAATTTCTTTAGATTCCTACAACTATTTTTAGACTTCTAATGCAATTTCAAACATATATTACATAGTAAAAATCATTATGTAGGGAGCATGAGTTCTTCATTCCTTCTCCTTTACACTACTCGAATACTATTACAAGAACATGGTGTTAGGAGCATGGGCCTTCTTCTCCTTTGTATTATTCTAGAATTTGCAACACCCAAGATCAATTATACAACACATAATGGGGGCATGGTATATCCATTCCTTTTTGAATGTGTTGTTTATTTATGAAATTGGACCTCAATACATATGCAATTGTGTGGTTTGTGGGGTTGTGGAAGGTATTGAAGAGGTTAAGTTCTTCATAGACAATCCTTCCTCTCCTATTTCAAATTTAAAGGGAAATATATTGGGATTACTAAAAATTTGATACACAATATTATCTCTTAATGGGATACTATACACACCTAAAAATCATAAGGTGTGATATTTAGAAAACACATCTCCAATGATGAGAAATTTTCTTCCCAAAAAATGGAGTGTAGATCCCTCCCACTCATCTTTGCAAGATCCCTAGTCTTCCCTTTACCACTCCAAAATCTGATTTTGATGTTTTTATTATTTAAATTGGGTGTTTTTATCACCTATAATGAAAACGTTAGTCAATCTTGAATGGTGGTTTCAAAACAAACGTGGCGAGTTTCATAACTACGATTTGGAATAACTATAAGTTACATCACCATTCAACTCAAAATTAAAACATGTTTTTAAACCCATAATTCAATTACGATTTGATTTATGCCTTATTTAATTGGTCAAATTTACTTAGAATAGGCTTGTTGAATTCATATTCATTTACATTTTCATCTTTATTATGCTTATTCACATAAATTGAATCATCCATTTTAAAGTTAGAGTCCATGTTTGATTTCTTCACTTCCAGTAGCTTACAAATAACTCTTTTTCAATTTGTTCATGAGTTGGATTTTTGAATTTTGAGAGGTTTATGGTATTGATTTTATGAAAGGTTCTTCTATAGAAAACCAATACTCTATTTAATATACCTTTTCATCTACATCCCATTCATTTCTTTGTGTCGAACTAGCCATCTCTTCTTGGATTTTTAATTGTTAATATTATTTCTATCATTTCTTTCTACCCAAATTGTGTTGGAATTTTCATATGGAAGGATCTAAAATTCTAAGGAGACATCAAATCATCACCAATGATCTTAGAAAAAATCTTCCACAAAATTTGAGTGGCCAGGTTAAGGGTACATTTGGGTTTCTTTAGTTTTATTATAATAATTGCTAAAAGTAATATGAAAAACTTTGTTGTTTATATTTAAATATATAGAAATAAATTTATATAGGAAAAATTGAAAAGGATTGCATGAATACTTACCTTATTTCATCATCTCGTTACTTTGATTTGAAATTCTTCACTTTTGATAATCATTCCTTAGCTTATTCTCTCATATATTTTCTCGGCGAAAGATTAAAAGTGGGAAAGAAGTAGTATTCATGTGCATTTCTTTTATCTTTCATTTAGAGAGGCAATTTTACTTGGAAAATTTTGTTGGGGTTGAGGGAAAAATATTCGATAAGATTCCACTCCTAAAAAAACCATAATTAAACACATTGTTCAAGGAAGATTTCATTTAATATCAAGATTGCATTTGTTCCATCAGAGGCTTCTACATTTACTTTAGATTAATAGTTTACAACAAAAGGATAGATATACCTAGCTATCATCTATTTTATTTTATTTTATTTTGGAAAAGGAAATAGATTAGTTTCCCTCTATTTACTTCTTCTTGGTTTATTGGTTTATTAATTGCTTCCAAATACCCAAAAATCCAAAAATATTAGTTAATTGCTGGTTTTTAGTTCTATTTCATTTGAAAAGTCATTCTCTAAAAAATACAAAAAGAACTTAGAATATTTGGCATTTTATTTTATTAAATGAATATATAAATGCAATTTGCATAGATAAAAAAATTCTTTTGAGTCTTTTGATTCAAACACATTTTGTTATTGTTAATCCATTATTAGCATTTAATTAAATCAAACTACAAGGCAAAACACAAAAACATAGTTGTTAGGAACTCACACTACTCAAGTTTAGGCCCTAATTCTCCTTTAGCCCCCATTTTCCAATATTATTCAAGATTTGGAATCCATAAATAACCATTCTTGATCCAAACCAACCTCACAAAATAATCTTTGAGCCAATCATAAATCCTCTTGGTATTGATTGGTATTAAGGAGACATTGACTTGGGACTATGTACGTTAGTGTTTTGCTTTACTACATCCGCATTGATTATGAACCAAATAGAAGAATTAAATTAACTTCTCATTAATGCCAATAAATTGTGGTTTGATCAAGTGCAACCTCCAGGCATGCAAACCCATAATTTTATCACCCCCACATCATTCACCTAGTTGTAGGACCCTCTTTGGTGAGGAAAATCTTGAGAGAAATGGTTTTTTTAAGGATCTTATAGCCTAGTAATATTTTATTTTGTAAACATGACATAGATCAAGAGATACATTCCTTGATCATTCTTGATTTCAACATCTCTCGTGAAGAGATAAGTAGGATTTTGTTTCCTTATATGAGAAATTCATGCACTCGCAAAACTATTAAGTAAAGGATCACTTACCCACCTCGCCTAATCATTAGCCATCCATACTTTTCTGGTGTATACCATTTTCTATTACTTTCATCATCATACACGATCCCCATATTCACATCATCTTCTCACATTTTATCTATCTTGGCTTGACCTTAATAATTTATGTGCACAAGTTAACTATGTCATTTTTCTTGTGTACATGTATTTTGTTCCTCTCTCTCTCTCTCTCTCTCTCTCTCTCTCTCTCTCTCTCTCTCTCTCTCTCTCTCTCTCTCTCGGTGTTAGGTTTAATGTAATCAACACTAAAATTTCTCCTTCAACACAATTGGGGACTGATCACCCCCAATCCTTTAGTATTTCAGTTGATAAATTCAAATCTCTAAAGTAAAACAAGAATGAAATTTTCTCCCTACACTAAACAAACATGTGTATTCTTCCATGATTTGCATTTCCTTTACTTTACTTTGTGTAAATTTTTCAAAAAAATTATAAATTTTATTACGTTATCGTTATAGTTCATTTTCTATCATAGAAATTAGTTACACTTTGTATTGTAGGTTTCACCATGGAGTGTGCCAACATCAATACATCATAAGGAAACTATCAAGCAAAGATAAAGTGTGTGTATACACTCAGGAATGTTTTTATTTTAAGCATGGAATTTCAATTACACACTTAAAGTGGGGGGAAATGTAAAAACTCAAATTTAGTAACTTGTGTTTTGGCATTGACAAGTTTGGCTATGATCCCTTACTAAGACAAATGATTACATTCTAAGTCCAATCAATATATCTCCTAAATATTTCTTGAATTTCTCATATCCACACTCTACTCTATCACAAATTCGTAAATTACTACTTAAGAAAAATAATAATGATTCTAGAAATTTTTATTTCGCATCACAAGATGTCTGTCCAAAACTATACAATTGATTGCCAAGGGTAATCTAGCCTCAACACACACATGATTGATCCTTTTGTTATCTTTGCATCATCTTTTCACATTTCGATTGTTTTGGCCCAACCTTAGGAATTTAAGTGCACAAGTAAATTATATCATTTTTGTGTGTACATGTATTGGGGTTCCCCCTCTCTCTTTAGTGTTGGGTTTAATTTAATCAACACTATAGTTTCTCCTTCAACGCAATTGGGGACTTATCACCCCCAATCCTTTGGTATTTCAGTGATAACTTCAAATCTCTAAAAGCACAATGAGAATGAGAGATCCTCCTCTCGCTAAATGAACATTTGTATTCTTCCATAATTTGCATCTCCTTTACTTTACTTTGTGCAATTTTTTCAAAAAAGTTATAAACATTATTTACTTATGAGTTATAGTTCATTTTCTATCATAAAAGTTAACTACACTTTGTGTTACAAGTTTCACCATGGAGTGTGCCAACATCAATACATCGAAATAAAACTATCGAGTAAAGACAAAGTGTGAGTACACACTCAGAATGTTTTTCCTTTAAGCATGAAATTTTCAATTATACACTTAAAGTGGGGAAAATGTAGAAACTCAAATTTAGTAACTTATCCTTTGACATTGACAAGTTTGGCTATGCTCCCTTACTAAAACAAATTCTCACATTCTAATTCCAATCAATATATCTCCTAAATATTTCTCAAATTTCTCATCTCCACACTCTACTCTATCACAAACTCATAAATTACTAATTAAGAAAAAGAATCGTTTAGAAATTTTGGTTTGGCATCACAAGATGTATGTCCAAAACCATGTAATTGAATACCAAGGGTAGTTTAGCTTGAACACACATAATTGCTCCTTTTATTATCTAATACTTTGATGAAGGGTGTTGCAAGCTTCTAGGGTTTCTACTTTGTTGCAAGTCATTACAGGGTATATAAACAAGAATGACATAGACACAAGCACATTTTCAATCAATCAAAGCACATAAAAAGTTACAAAATATAAATGCAAAAGGGTATGAGACTGTATAGTACTAGTCAAGACAATAAAAAATTAGGGAAAAACTATGTTGTAGTTGTATGGTTCTACACCATGTCATTCTCCAACTCTAGTTTTAGAAAAAAATCATCTTCGGGTTTAAAACAACCTATTTTATTAGTTTATGTATCTAGATCTCCTATGATACACTTTTATAGATAAATTTTATCTCCTCTTTTGTATTTGAGTTATCATTCATTGCTTATCATTGTTGCAAGTATTAATGTGTTGTTTTTTTACACATTCCTAATTATAATATTTTTTTGATCAAAATAACTTATTGTAACAAATCCTTACATTTTATATGTTTTTTTACACATCACATTTATATTCATATATTTTAGGGTGTAAACACTATAATAACACTCCCCATAAATATCTTTACAATTTCAAATCTAAATTTAATAACACAATCATGGATCCACTTTCATGGTGTAGAGATGTTAAATGGGAATATGCTAGAAGAAGGGTGAAAATAGTGATTGAGGTGGGTTTGATGTATTTTTGGAATTTTACATAAGAGTCTAAAATCCTCATCCCAATGCCTAATTTGAACATAATCTACCATTAAGGTATTTGAGGATTACATATCTATCTCGATACATGCTTTATCAAATATATGGTGTGAATCTTGTGTGGAATCACATTTGACATACATTCCCATAAGAGTACTCATCAAGAAAACATCCAATTCAATTCCATTTCTAGTTATATATACATGGTTATCCTTCCTCACATCAAATCTCACAAGTTGGTGTTTAAGCCTTAATTAAATTTAAGGTCAATAGAATAGATTAAAATTGACTACAACTATTACAAAGATGTTATAGTATGAATACTAACTTAGATTTATAACTCAGATTAAATAAGAATAATTTACATACACCAATCAACTCAACATGCAATTAAAATCCTAAAACAAATTTATGAGGGAACTTATCTTATTCTAGGTGAATCCGAGAGAGATATTGGATTATGCAATAAAGAAATTAGGAGATTTAAACTTGGTTAACCTTTGCAAATTAGAATTCAGAATCGTAAATTCCCGGTTCAAGACCATACCAGTAGGTCAAGACTATATTGTATGGTATAGTCCCTTCGTATGGTCTTGGAACTTCTTTGAATCAACCTCTAAAAATATATGGGTTGCTCACCTTCTTATATTTGTTTTTTGCTGTCAAACCCTAGTTGTTATACATGCAGTGAGGCTATCTAAATGGATTGATTATCATCTCAAACCCTAGTCGTGGATGAGGATTCATACAAAACAAACATTAAAAGGGTTTTGGGAACTCCCATGCACCGCCAATATTGGCACTACTCCGAAGAGCCCTCAAACCGCACATCTTTCTCCACCTGACATGTGATATCTAGATATATCAATCATATTTAGCATTTTCTTTGACCATGTTTTATTTGACTTGGCTCTTACTAAAACACTTAGAGAGAAGATGTTTGAATTCTTGTAGATGAGAGATATGACTTCCTTGACCTAGTTTGTAGCTTCATACCTGATGTGGGTGTTGCCCTAATGACTTCAAATGTGCTATTGTGAGATTTAGGGAGATTTGAATTTGTTTTGCAAGTGTATGAAGTGAGTGTTCTAGTGCATTTCCTTAAGAATTCCAGGTTAGAAAATGAGGTAGTGTTTACTTGCTTATATAAGGTTTTGTAGATGATTTATCTAAGAAAATATAACCCAGATGAAGTATAAGACCCAATGAAATATTTCAATTTGAAATTACATTTGGAAGACATGTCAATCAAAGACTGTACAAGTAGGTCAAGACCGGATGTACGAGTCTTGATCGGGAATAGGAATGTGCCGAATGAATTTTGGAGCTGATAATTGATGCCTCTTTATTGATTTTTGCATTGTTTTCTCGGGGTGTTATAGACACTCGAGAATGTACCTTGCACATAAGGTCTCATAAATCCAAAAATACAAATACAATACAACACCACATTAATCAATTAATTCTCCTTCCCATATAATTCCCATAAAATCCATGAATAATTACCATCTAGTTAATTTATGTTAAGCAATTAATTAACCTCCATTATTACTTAATAAAATCCTCCACATCACCTTTCCCCATCATTTGCCACATCACTACCCCCGCCATCAAAATAAAATATTATGATTTATCCTCATGCCCCCACCATCGAGAATAAAATATTTCGAGTTTTCCTCTTACCCCACCACACTATCGAATAAAATATTCTCGATTTTTCCTCATTTTCCCACCTTATCCGAATAAAATATTTTGATTTTTCCTCATTACCCCAAATTATTAGGATAAAATATTTTTGATTTTTCCTCATTACCTCACACTATTAGAATACAATATTTTGATTTGTCCTTATTACCTCACACTATTAAAATAAAATATTTTGACATGTCCTCATTACCCCCACTATCGAATAAAATATTCTAAATTATCCTCATGGCCCCCATCATCGAATACAATATTTTGATTTATCCCCCGTGTCCTCCATCATCTGAATAAAATATTCTAATTTATCCTCCACTACCCCCACCATCGAATAAAATATTGTGTTTTTTCATCATCCCCACAATCGAATAAAATATTTCGATCAAATCTTTTATTATCTTCCATGATTGAATAAAATAATAGGGTCATTTATCCACTAGTCTTCCACTTCTAAAGTGTGTGTACTATTTATGCACTATTCCAACACTATTCAACACTATTGATGTACTATTCACTAATAATCACCGATTATCTCTAAAACATGATTAATTATCCTCCCCTAATTAATCCCAATATGGAAACCTATAAATACAAAATTCCTCCCCTAAACACACATGAAGAATTGGGAGAATTCCCCATTATGCTAATAATTTCCTAGATTTCTATCTTGTTTGCATTTTGCTTGGTTTTGTAGGTTATTGGAGAGGAGAAGGCAGATCTCACCCATGCCTAAATTCTAACTAAAACTTCAAATTAGTGAGCATGAAAACCTGCACCACGTCTTGGTCCCCATAACAGTATACCATTTCATTTTAGTTATTTCATTGCATATTTTATGTTCATTTTATCAATATTGAAAATGGCTAGAGATCTGACCGAGGAAGATCCCCTAGTCACAAATAAATAACTAACATGTTTTTGAATGTTTTTATGCATATTTTAGATTTAGATATGAGAGATTTATCCCACTTTATTCATTGCAAGAATCCATCATTGTCCTTCACATATTTGACAATGAAAACATAAGTCTATTTATTTACTTAGCATTGGTTTGTAGATTTTATAATCTAACACATCTTACAGGTGATCCAAATTAAGGCATACATTTGGAAACCATGGTGGGAAAATATTGGTTATGGGATAACTTATTTCATTTCTAAATTTAAATTTAGTTTTATGCTGACTTATATTGTATGTTATGTATGCTCTTCCCTCGCACCTTTGGTGATCTTGGGAATCGAAATGTCTCTGTGCAACATTTTCTTGTATTTCATTTCTTAATCTAACTTTAGTATTATACTAACTTAGATTGTATGTTATGTATGTTCTTCCTCGCACCCTTGGTGATCTTGGGAATTAGAAATAGTGTAATCTTTAACTTTATTTTATTTTAAATCTAAATTTTGTTTTATGCTAACTTTTTTTTTTATTAAGGGCAAATAGTTTTGAAGGGACTATACCCCGTATCTAAAAAAGGGCTCAAAAGCTAGATAGTAAAGGTGAGAAAAAAAGCCTAGAGAAGGGAAAAACTTCCAACCAAAGAGGGCTCAACAGCCAAATATTCTAACTTTTATGCTAACTTATATTGTATGTTATGTATGTTCTTCCTCGTACCCTCGGGTGATTTGGGAATTAAAAATAGCTGCAATATTTTACTATTTTTTCTTAATATAATTTTTTCATTTAAATAATTTTGATTCACAAGCTAGTTGGGATGAGAATCATTCCCCAAGTTGAGAAAATGGGTTTCAAACATAGCTCAACTATCCATTAAAGAAATTTCTTCCATTACATTGTATACCTTTGCAATAAAAACCCACTATAGATTAACCCCATATGACCATCCCCATTGAAAATTATCCACAGAGGTAGTCTTATGAACCAATTGTTACCTAGCTTTGGCCCTTATCATGATGACATTGACCTAGGACCACATTATTTAGTCTTTGAGTCTACCCCTGTCATCCCACTTATTATATCACAATTAAATGCTCTTACCAAACATCTAGAAATTGTTAATCACTATTGGATTGAGAGAGCACAACTTCTAAGATGAACTAATTTTTAGGTTAAACATATTAGGTAATTATGCATTGTAATTAGTATTTTGTCATAGTTATTTTTGCTTAGGTAAATAGATCTTTTACTATGGTAATTAATGGTTAGTTGGGTAAATTAGTTGTTTAATATTTGTTATGTGGTTATATAGTTCAAACCATATATTTTTCCTATTATTCATTCACATAGATGTTTGTTATCCATGTGAAATATCCTAGTTGTTTGTAATCATTGTTCAATGTATATAAGTATTTCGGCTTGATTATTATGTAACTTAATTTTCCATATCAATAATATTTGTCGGACATCCTCCTTGTTTACTCCTTACATCCGGTATCATAGTAGGTAAGGACCCCTGTACATGCAAAAATGTTGTAGGAGAGATTAAAGAAGTAAGTGAGATGGCTTGGAGAACAAAACTACCCATTTGGAGAGCTTTTGCATCCTCCAACAACTTCCCAACCCACCCCTACATCGTAACAATTTGCATCTACATTTCTAGGCAAACGTTTTTCAATTTTTTTTGCATTGAGTAAGGATGAGTCCCCGGAACCGCCTTATACACTAGACAACTTGTTTGCATTTTTGAAAGAGCATAATTTGTTTCCCCAATATGGTTTTTCCATTAAACTTAGTGGATCATTTAGCTATAGTTAACTCTAGATATACCTCTAAAGCTAACATAATGTGTATTTCATTTAGCAAGGTGATCTAACATCTAACGAGTTGTTTATATAGTGTGTTTCTAAGGAGAGAGTTGAATATTTGAGGGAGCGAGTCACACTATATAGATCGACCAAGTCACCCCTGCAAACACTCGCATTTTGATGAGAGTTACATTAAGCATGTAAAACCCATAGCCAAGTTACAAAGGTTGTCCAAGTTTAGGGGTGCCTTGTATTGGATTGATCTAATTGTGTTATCCATGTTGATCAAGCCAAGCTAACCATGTTAGCCCCCATGCATTATCCTATAGGTATTTGGAGACCTGCATTGTCAACACATCTCTACAACGGGCCGAGCCACACTAGAACACTCAGTTGGGATCTCTGTTCGAGTTAATTACATGCTTGGCTAAGTTAACATTGCACCTTCACCAAGTTCCATCATAGATCGGGCCAGCCTCGGCGATTTGTGCACAGAACATCCATGTTTAAGCATGGGAGATCTCGTGAAACTAACCTATAGTGGTTGAACACTCCAAGCATCGGCCATTATTTGTGGGTTACATTTTTGGGCATTGAGTTGTGAAATCAAATCGTGTTAAGGTGGAGCCTTGCATAGTGTCCAATCTCCTTCCAATGAGCATTGACTTACACAACAGTTTACAAAGTAATACATCATAAACTAAGTGCTAAAAAAATAATATAGTACAATTACATACCAAACAAAAGAGGTTGAAAATAGATCTAGTTTCGGGATAAACCTAACCTCACTATACTCTACTCCTACCACATGGACCTCCATGATTCTACTATATCACTTTGGCAAGGTTAGTTTATTTTCTTGCATTGGTTAAATATACTTTCTTGCATTACATACAACATACGCTATAAGTGATTTGTTGGCTAGTGGAAGTGTTTTGAGAGTTCGAAGGTTGAAGGGTTGAGCCTACCCACTCCTTTTTAAATTTGGAGATTTTTTTAGAGAAATATCCACACTAGTGGTAATAACCTCTACCAAACCGCTTATTATCACTACCCCCACCCATTTTGGTGGGGAAAATACTATTTTTGGGGGAATCTTCCACATTTCTTAAAAAGTGATTTTGAGCAACTTTTGTGAAGGAGGGGGTGCCCAAAAGGGTCATTTTCAACATTTTAATGGGATTTTAAATTTGATTCATTTTGAGCTCGAAGGCCATCAGGGGCCTGCGATTATTTTTTCATGTCATTTAAATTTTCCACACAAGTGGGTGTAATCAAATATTTTCAATGTATTTTTTGAATGAATTCTATTGTGCTAACTTACCCTCTAGTTGGGAAAGTTGTCAGAATGACCCACTATGGCAAAAAATTCTCCCAAATTCTTCTTTCCGACTCATAACTACCATGTGGTCACAATTATGTCATGTGGAAGACCAAAATTCGAACTCAACTCAAGTTTGAAGAAATTTGTCCAGTTGTAAATGGTTCAAAATCTAGATCAATAAATGATGTAACATAAGTAGCATCAGTTTGATTGGTCCAATTAGAAGGCCGAGTTAATTATCTTGTTCATAGTGTCCGATGATGTGCAACACCATATTTGAGATGCCAAAATAGCCAAAGAAGCATGAGACGAGATGAGCATGGTGTATAAGGCTAGGAATAAGAACACCATAATGAATTTGTAGAGTCAATTACATACACTCGAAATTCAAGCCGAATGAGAAAGTTGAGCCTTTCTTGTGTAGAGTTGTAACATTGAGGGATTTAATTATAGCCATGGGAGAGGAAATATCATATACTACTCTTATGCCCATTGTGTTGAGATCACTTCCTTCCTCTTATAATTTTTTTGTGACGACAATCAACTTGTCATATCAGACCATTACTTTTGAGAGAGGTGGTGATTTTTGGTCTGCAGGAGGAGTCACTTTTCAACAAATATAAAGAAGAAGATAAGGCACTATCTTCTCATCATAAAGGTAAAAATAAAGCACAATCTTCTCAAACTTCCCAAAAACAACATCAACAATGGGATAAGCAAAATAAGAAGTGTCCTATCTATAAAAGAGGACATGAGTTGAAATATCATTAGTACAATACATATATAAAAGGTTGTCAATTAATTCTAAACCTCGCAATCAACAATCACAACACGAGATAATCACATTGCAAGTAAGGGTAGAAGAAGGAGAACTAGCAAAATAAACCCCATCAACAAGGAAATGTAGCTAAGAAAGACGACCATTCAGATGATGAGGAATTATTTTACAATTCCCATTCCAATGAAGTAACCATTTCATCTAGTGCAATTTGGTACATTGATTCGAGATCCAAACATAAGTAAAAGAAGTTGGATATGAAATTAGATAAACTCATCTTAATTTCTTAAGTGAAGAATCTCTTGGGTACATATTGATGGATCTGAAGACTAGGAAAATATACACCAACAAATATTTTCAGTTCTTTGAGAAAAAATAATTTGAGGCTCATTCCATAGACTCACCCGATGTAGATAGCCAACCTATTGTGAAAAAATAAGTATATGTTCTCACCGATGATGAAAGTGGTGATGGGGATGATGGTGATGATTAGACATGACCACAACCCATGGGAATAACACAATGCATGACTAAGTGGTATAAAAATATGATTTGAGATGTTAAGGGAATGCTCCTTTGGACACATCCACTAATGGACCAAAGAGTCGTAGTAAAGCACGAGAAGAGGTAAATTTTGTTTTAATGAGTAAAGTTGTTAAATCATGTTGAGCCCTCTACTAGCCAGAATACCTATAGTCAACTTCTTAAAAAGATGTCATGGGTGTCGATTATCAATCAATGATGTAAAATAACACATAATACTTTTTTGGTCTTCCACTATGGAAGAATCCCATTGGTTATAAATGGATATTCAAACAAAGTACACAACATATGGGAATATTGGAAAGCATAAAACAAGAATCGTAGAAAAGGTGTATGCACAAAAAGAGGGCATATACTATGAGGATACATTTTCTCCCACAACTAAGATCACAAAGTGATCATTTCTTTAGCTACATAATTTTGATGGAAATTCCATCGAGATGGACTTGAAAAGTGTCTTTCCAAACAAATATTTATAGGAAGAAGTCTACATGAATCAACACGAGGGTTTTGTCGTACCTAGATCAGAAACAAAGGTATGCATACTCATAAAATATTTTTATGGAATTAAATAGGAACCTTGAGCTTGGTACATCAAAATTGATGAGCATCTCATTCAAAGCATGGATTTATGAGGAATCCATATGATCCCAATCTCTAACTCAAGAGGCAAGGAGGAGAGATTGTGATAGTTGTTGTATATGTCAATGATCTAGTCATCACTAGCAAGACAATGATGATGATTGATGCAACAAAGAAATATATAAATTGATCATTTGACATGACAAACTCAAAGCTTATGCACTATTATCTTGGATTGTAAGTATGACAAAATGAGAATCATAGTTTTATTTTATAGTTGAAATATACCAAGACAACACTCAAGAAATTTAGGATGATGGATTACACATCGATTTCTACACCCATGGAGATGAGACTACAATCATCTCATACAGATCCATATCCTTTGGTAAATACAACTCTCTATCAACAATTAATTGGGAGTCTTATTTACCCGATATATGCTAGATTAGATATCACTTTGTAGTTAGTTATCTTTCACGGTTCATGTAGGAACCCAAAGTTTTTCATTAGAAAGTAACAAGGTGGATCTTGAGATATCTCAAGGGAACTATGGATCTTGGTCTAGAGTACAAGAAGAATGATCAATTATTCTTGATTGGATATTCAAATTTAGATAATGCAGGTAACATTGATGACAATAAATCCACTTTTGGATTTGTTTTATTTTTAGATCTGGTCCAATATAATGGGGAAGCAAGAAATAAAATTTTGTTTCTCGATTTTCCACAGAGGTAAAATTTCATGCTACATGTGGAGCCGTTTGTGAAGTGATATGGCTACGTTGCATACTTGAGGGTCTTAAAGTACCACATGAGAAATACACTAGCTTGTATGTTGACAATGAGGGTGTTCTCAAACTTGTTCGCAATCCAATGTTTCATGAGAGAACCAAACACATTGAGGTACATGTTCATTTCATTCATGAGCATGTTTTGAAACACAATATACAACTTTAATTTTTCCAATAACTAAACAACAAGTAGATGTTTTACTAATTCACTTACATGTGAAAAATATGAGTTGTTTAGAGATTTCTTGTCCTCATTTCTTGAGGCAATGCAAAATTAATGGGGGAATGTTAGGTAAAACATACTAGGAAATTATGCATTGTGATTAGTATTTTACCATAGTTTTTTGGCTTAGGTAAATATATCTTTTACCATGGTAATTAGTGGTTAGTTGGGTAAATTAGATGTTTAATATTTGTTATGTGGTTATATAGTTCAAACCATATATTTTTCTTGTCATTCATTCACGTAGTTGTTTGTTATGCTTGTGTAACCTCCTGTTTTTGTTTGTACTTAGTTGTTTAATGTATATAAGCATTGTAACTTGATTATTTTATAACTTGATTTTCAATATCAATAATATTTGTGAGGCATCCTCCATGTTTTATCTTTGCACTAATTTGTGATGTTATTAGGATTTACTTCAATAAAATTGTGTGATTTATGGGAGTACATGATGTTTTTTATTAGTTGTGTTATCTTGCTTCGATCAATGTTTTCACACTAGTATTTTGTTTTTTTATATCAATTTATTTTCTATAACTTGTGTTTTGCAGATTGACCAATCATATACAAAGGTCACACTTTCTAAAATTGCTGACATTTTGGTGGCAAAATACATTTTTCCAGAGTAAAAACACATTCAAGCTCCATGTACAAATATTTTAATTTTGTGTATTGCAATTTTTTTCATACTTTACTTTTAATGTATTTTGTTATGCACATCACGAAGAAAATGATTCATAAGTGGTGTTCTATATTTATGATACCTCTAGGTCACACATATGAGTGAATCCATCGTGTTTGACATACTACATTTTCCACTTAAGACTACTACAACAATGGCATCTATGATATTGACCTTATCAATCATCGGGAAGATATAAAGACATTAAATACACATTCATTCCCCCAATTCCCCACATGTCATTGGTCATTGGGCATAAACCCCAAAGGATTGGGACACCATTGGCTTATGTATGAGGGTTCCCATTTGAATGGGATGCCATTGAGCTGATGAGTCTCTTTCACGTACCATTTATTGTATATCAAAATATACATATTTATTGGAGTGATAAAATTAAATTACATTCGTATAACAACATATTGCATTTAAAAAAACAAAAAAAAATTACATATTGTTCAAGACACTTCATCCAAACATTATCACCATCTTTCGGTCACATTTGTGACATTTTATGTTATATTAATGTATTAGTTTCCAACATACTTTATGAGTCCAAATTTTTCCTAGACCCAGAGTGTTTATGAATATCATGCAATTTTCGTCTCATCCATTCTAGCATTTTGTGATGTTATACTTTCCGCAATCCTATACTTTAATATCATGATCTAGATTTCTATTTTAGGTTGGTCCAAATTTACCCACATTAATCATTTTGGTTATCTTGAAATAATATTGGATTTTATCTTCGAATGGTTACTACTTGCACACATTCATACAATTCATCTCATGCCATGGATCGTGCTTCCCAATCACATGATGATGTCTTTGGCCAAAGGAGAGTCAGTAGGAGAATATGTCTTTCATACTCATATTGAAGATCCTCTTACATATATTTTCTCTTAGGACCATGATTCAATTTATAAGATCCTATCTTTTGATCCCAAGTTTGAGGAAGCCTTAGATCGTAAACCTAAAGTGCTCATAGAATATCTAATAAAATACTATAATAAGTTAGATTCTTATAATATGAATATTTATTCTACAGAAGGTGATCCTTCTTCATCCATCACAAATGCACCTCATACCACTACTATTTATATTGGTCACACACAATCTACTATTGTGCACACACATCACATTCCCTCCATGAAACATTGTGACCCTCATTCCAATACAACAA
Source organism: Taxus wallichiana var. yunnanensis (assembly GCA_018340775.1). Classification (NCBI taxonomy): domain Eukaryota; kingdom Viridiplantae; phylum Streptophyta; class Pinopsida; order Cupressales; family Taxaceae; genus Taxus; species Taxus wallichiana. The sequence goes on along the minus strand of CM031237.1, from coordinate 708,961,242 downwards.
TTCCTTCTTTCACCCATCATACTTCACCATATTCTTCATCATTTACATACACATCTCCTCCATTCTCCCACACTTACAACCACATACCCATTCACCATTCTACACATTCTTATACCTAACCACTCCAAAATCATACATTTCAACATGTTCCTAATGTCCATCAAGAGTTAATATATAGGATTCGTAACCTATAACCGAAAAACTAGGGTGTGGGAGTTCCTAAACTCACATACAATCAATTTTGTAATGAACCTATTCATCCAATGGTCCCTATAAAACCATATCCTCCACATTTTGACGTGCCCAAATTTGAAAAATGTAAAAGAAAAGAGGATCCTCATAACCATTTATGTATGTTTAAATATGCATGTTATCTCACTAGTCACGATGATGCTCGTATGTTACACAAATTTCAATTATCACTAGGTGGTTAGGCTTTAAATTGGTACATCAGCCTTGCGTAACATAGTGTCATCTCATTCGAGAAACTTACTAGACTATTCCTTGATCACTTTTCAGTCAATGTTGTCAAGCATACCACATTGTCTGACCTATATAATCTGAAACAATTTGATGATGATCCTCTTACTGACTACATGTCACATTGGAGGATGGTTGTTCATGAAATTACATTTCCTATCCCTCAATGAAATTAATGAAATTACATGACACATATGAAACCCTATACCTAACCTAAACCTAACCCATGTGAGATGACCCTCCAACATGAGAAGAGGACACATAGGATAACTCACACTAACACCCCCCCTTTATCGAAGTTGGGGTAGTGGTTGTGATGAGTCAGATGAAAGAGGAAGACACTCCTAAACAACTAAGAAAGATGTGTTAATGGGGCCCGACAACTAAAGGCCTGATAAGGTGCCCATATACAAACACAATCTTCCTAGAAGAAGAAGAAGAAAAGAAGGACTAAATAGCCCTAAGAAGATGGGCAACTGCAAAAGACCTCACCCCAAGAAGAGACCGTAAGTGAAGAAACTTCATCTTAGTGAAGGGCTTGGTGAATAAATCTATAATCTGATCAGCTGTCTGAATGTACTGAATGTCGATGATACCATCATGAATAAGCTCCCGTATGAAGTGCATATGGATCTCAATGTGCTTCGTGCTGATGCTGAACTAGATTTCTGCAAATAGAGATTGTGCTCGTGTTATCACAGTAGATAATGGTAGGCCACCAAAAGTGGATGCCAAACTCTATCAGAATACCCTGTAGCCAAATAGATTCTATGGCAGCGTTAACTGCTCCTCTTTATTCTTCCTCTGTAGATGATATTGCAATTGCATTCTCGCTTGCTAGACCAACTAATAGGACCCGAACCAAGAGAGAAATCAGTAGCTGAAGTAGATTTTTGATGATCTAAGTCACCATCCTAATCGAATCAGAATCCAATCAAGTCAATATCAACCCTCCATGATAGTGTATGCCATCAACATAAGTGCCATGAACATAATGAAGGATCCATTTAGTTTCTTTCCAATGCAACTCATGTGGCTCCTGCATGAATCTGGACATGATCCCAACAATATATGATAAATCCGGTGAGTGTGAGTCAAGTAGATCAAGCTCCCAACTAATCACAATAAAGAGTGCCATCAACCAAGGAGTAGAGCAATATGAAACCAACTTAACCCGGAAAGAAAAGGAGTAGGAGAAGACTTGCAATCGGACATCTGAAAACGAGCTAGCAAATCAAGAGCATACTTAGGTTGTGAAATCAAGATTCCCAAGTCAAATTGTGAAATCTAGATCCCAAGGAAGTAATGAAGAAAACCTAAGTCAGTCATGGAAAACTTGTTGGCTAACGTGATCTTCATAGAATCAATAATAGAGGAAGAGCTGCCTGTGATCAACAAGTCATCAACATAGAGAACAAGAATGAGTATGGAGTCATCTTGCCATAGAATATAAACATTTGGATCAGAGTGACACCTAGTAAACCCTGATGTAAGTAAGAAGGAGTCCATCTTGGCATACCAAGCCCGAGGGGCTTGTTTAAGGCCATAAAGAGACTTCTTTAACTTACAAACGAGGGAGGAATCTTGGACATAACCCGAAGGTTGTTCCATATAGATCTCTTCCTCTAGGTCACCATGAAGGAAGGCACTCTTAATGTCCATTTGATGGACTTTCCATCTGTTTGTCTATGGCAATGGCTAGGGTCAATCGAATAGAAGTCATCTTCGCAACCGGAGCAAAGGTTTCTGTATAATCAACCCCAACTATCTAGGAGAAACCCTTAGCTACTAATTGCACTTTAAACTTTTCGACGTCTCCATCTACTCCATACTTTGTTCGGAACACCCACTTACACCGAACGATTTTTCTTCCTTTCGGAAGAGTGGTGAGATCCCAAGTATCGTTCTTCATGAGAGAGGAATACTCCTCATCCATGGCAGAATCCCACTCAGGAATACCAGAAGCCTCCGGAAAGACTATGGATCAGAAGCAGAGGCGAAGAAAGAGTGGGGTCCAACGAAATCTGAGTGAGTACGTCTCATATCTAAAGTATCTCCAACTAAATCTCTAACACTTTGCAAAGTTTTCCTGGCCCAAAGGGGACCAGGAGGATCAGGCTCAAAGTCGGAAGATTCTTCACTTGAGTGAGAAGGGACATAGTCCTCATCATCACTATTGTCAGAATCAGAAGACTCAAAGATCTGATGGTCGGGAGGATCTGGAAGAGGAGCACGCTCAATAGTATCATCATCTGATTAGTCAGAATCCAAATCAGTGAGCTGAAGAGCCTCTATAGGTGGAGAAGTAGAAGTCGAAGAAGACTCATCGAACTTAACACTTCTCTCAATATATAGCTCATGAGAAGTAGAATTCATCAATCGATATCCCTTCATGCCATCAAGATACCCTACAAAGATACAAGGTTTGGATTGTGGTTCCAAGGCCTTGTTTCTTCTTGGGAATCGAGCTATAGCCTTGGATCCGAAGACTGAAAGTGCTCAACATCAAAGCTTGCATCCAAACTAGGCTTCAAAGGGTGTCATCCCTCTTGTTTTCTTCTGTGGAACACGGTTCGAATGTAATTTGCACAATTCACTGCTTCGTGCCCAATCTTTGCGGAGGAAGAGACTTGAGTGAATCATACAAGTGGCCATCTCTTAAGAGTACGGTTCTTTTTTTTGCGACTCCATTCTGCGAAGGGCTATAAGAAATCTATATGTTGCAAAGAGATCCCTTCAAAAGTACATGTAAATCCATGAACCTATTATTTACATATTCACCTCCATTGTCGGTTCGAGAACCTTGATAGACATTGCTCCTTTGTTTCTCAAAGAAGAGCCTTAAAGTCCCGAAAATGTTCAAAGACTTTGACTTAAGCTTAAGAAAATATACCCAAGTATATCGCGAATAGTCATCAATGAAGGTTAGCACATAAAGAGCTCTAGTAAATGAAGGAGAAGGAAATGGACCAAAAACATTGTTGTGAACAAGATCCAAGGGACGAGTGGCTCTCCAGGATTTTCCTTTGTCAAAGTTCTTTTCAGGATGTTTTCCAAGGGTACAACCCTCACAAAGACCTTTAGAAAACTTGACGTGAGGCAACCCGTTGACCATTTTGTTTTGACTCAATTGTTCAAGATAGCGATAATTTAGATGTCCAAAACGCTCATGCCATAACTTACTAACCTCATTTGCATGAGTGAGCAAGGAAGTGGGCGTAGAATCAGAAGTAAAGTGGGAGAAGGTGTACAACCGTGAACGGTGATCTGCCTTTCCCTCAGCCACTGTAGTGTCATTGTTAAGCTCACGAATAATCACCGAGTTAGGACCAAATTCCACTTGCATTCCTTCACCAAGGTGAGTAATTTGGTAAACTGATAGGAGATTGGTAGAGAGATCAAGAACACTCAACACTTGGTTAAATGTTCCCCATCCATCTCTACCGATCCACTACCAGAAACCGACACTGTCGTGTCATTACCCATCGTGATTTGGGACATTCCACAAGGTTCGATGTTGGAAAACTCAACATGCGAAGAACCCATGTGGTGTGAGGCACCGGAATCTATAATCCATGTTGATGAAGGAGCAACTTTGGCTACAAGGGCCTTTCCTTTCTTCTTATCATTTCTAGCACCTTTTTCAGTAGGAGAAGACTCCTCCTTCGGAGTACTTTATTTTATTGATTCAGAACACTTATTTTATTTTTCTCAAGTAAATGAGATAAGTGATCAATCTGTTTCTTAAAATAGTGTTGCTCTTCGCCATGACTAGTCTTTCTGCAATAGGAACACAAATAATTGCTTTTTTGCCTTAGGCTCGAAGTCGAAGTGTTTGTGTCATTTTTAGGTTTGATCTTGGTTTCTTTCTTAGGTTGATCCTTAGTTTCTTTCTTCTTTTCAGTATTCTTTCCCTTGCTAGTACTTGCTACAAGGGCATGTGACTTAGACTTCAGAGACCCCATTTGAATGTGTTTTTCCTGTTCTCGAATGAGTTGGGACGAAAAATAGTCAAAGGAGGGCATCGTCCAAGTATCACCCAAAGCAGCTTTTGTAGTGTAGAAAGTTGACACGAAGACAGAGTATTCAGGACCTAGTTTAGAGAGAATTGATAAGATCAGTTGAGAATCTTTCTTTTCTACTTGACATCCTTTTAACAATAATCTAATGTGGACAAATTTCAAGAAGAAGGCTTGTAGGTTTTCAAAGTCACTAGGATTTAACCCTAGTAGTTCGTTTTCCAACTCATGTGCTCTCATGTCATCTAGTTGTCCAAACATCGCATCCAGTGTTTTCCACGTAGATGTAGGTGTTTCAGACGCCTCAATGTGGAAGAGCAAGTTAGGAGAAACGGACATGCAAAGAAGACCTAAAGCTTCATCACTACGGTTTAACCACTTAGATTTTTTAGGTTCATCGTCTGGTTCAGTCTCAGTTCCCATGGTGATGCGATATAACCCTTTACCCCTTAGTTTCATTATTATTTTCGATCTCCATTTGAAAAATTTGAACGGTGTAAGAAAAGGAATTGAAAGTGCATCCATAGTGAGAGAGAGAGAAAGAAATGCAGAAAAGAAACACCACCACCCAGGACAATAATAACCCTCCCGCTTTTGGCACTTTATAGTTTAGTGCGTTGATTACAATCAGGTCCGTGCATGTGGTTTGAAACACTTGGTAACTCGTCTTGCAATTAGCGTAATAACGTGCAAGAGAGGAGACCACAATAGTGTTTTGTGGAGTGCAACAAAAAAGGAACACCGTAAACAAGCACAAGCAAAAAATAGAAAGGAGGCAAAAACCAACCCTGGTGGTGAGAAAAAGTGTCTCACATCGCACAAAAGAATCCCTTTGTCATAAGACTGTGGCGGACGTGCTCACAAGTCCACGAAAAAAAGGAATAGAACAAAGCTCAAAAGAATGAGCTGAAATAAGCAATACAAAGACACCCTCGAATGCGGCACTTTATAAAATTAGTGCATTTACAAAGCTAATGATCCCATCATCTAGAGTGCGAAAAAACATGCAACTTTGACTAAATAAGTGCTCAAAACCGAGCAACGAGTCAAAAGTTATAGCAAAAACTAATTCCCGCAATTTGATGAGAAAAAGCCAATAAGCCTGCAAACAGATTAAAAAAGTGCCCTAAACGCATGCAAAGGGTGTCGTATGTATGCTCGTTGGAAACGACACGGAATTTGAGATAGGGTTTGTTTGTATTGGGGGGGATTAGCCACCTGCCAATCCCGGACCTCACCCTTCATCTTCGGCACTCGACGGAAGGTTAAAAATACACAAAGCCAATAGACCAAATTATAATGCCAAAGGAAATATATTGTTTAAATAATGTGAATGAAATAAAATTAGATCTAATTTAATTAAATCTAATTAGATCTAATCTAATGAAGATTTTTAGATGAAGATTTTTAAATATCTATGGAAACTTCTAATTAAAACAAATTTCTAAATGGTTTTAGAAACTTGATTAAAATCACGGTAAATTAGAAACTTTTAAAAACTTACCAAGAAGGTTTGAGTTGTTTTACCAAACAAAACAAAAAAACTCAGCATGAAAAAAAGCGGCACGTTTTTATAAAAGTAGAGTTTTTTTTTGTTTTGAGGAAGATTAAAAAGAAAGAAAGTGAAAACTTACCAAATACTTACCAATTTGAGTGTACAGGCCGTGCATATGAGTGTACAGCCGCGTTTTAGCTTGCCCACACCCAAAAACGTGAGGAAAAAAAACGCGACAGTCAAAAAAAAAACTGCCGCGTTTTAGCTTGCCCACACCCAAAAAACGTGAGGAACAGTAAAAAAATACGGATCGAGTCCAAAAACGCATGTGACGGCGTTTTAGCTTGCCCACACCCAAAAAACGTGAGGAACAATAAAAAAACGTGGTAGAGGTGATTAAAAACACTGTGAAGCAAAAAAAACGTGGTAGATGTGATTAAAAACCCCTGTGAAGCAAAAAAACTCTTCGCAAACTCTTTTCATGGTATCGTAGAGCTACACGACTTATCCGTCACATAAAAAGCTCGAACTAATGGTGGAGAGGATCATCATCGTGTTAATCGCTACGCCACTACGCCAATACCCTCTTGCACGATGGAGCCGGTATACATCCAATTAGGGCTAACGACATATTAAGAGGAAGTGACACTGGGAATTTTCGGGAGGTCACCCATCTAGAAACTACTCAAGGGCGGCACGCTTAACTTCACAGTATCAAAGATGCACGACTTTGCCATCACACCAAAAGTTCAAGCTTTTGGTGTGACAACAAGTCGTATCTCTCGATACTCTACCGGCCGGTAAGCGCCGGCCCGCAGTAGTTTCAGGATGGGTGACCTCCCAGAAATTTCCGGTGTCACTTCCTCTTAATATGTCGTTGGGCCTGATTGGGTGTATACCCGACTCCAACGTGGCAGAGGGTATTGGCAGAAGAATCGATTAACATGATGAGATCCTCTCCACCATCGGCCGAGCTTTTGTGTGTGATGATAAGTCGTGCATCTTTGATACTGTAGTTAAGCACGCTGCCCTAGAGTAGTTCTGGGATGGGTGACCTCGGAAGGAAATTCCCAGTGTCACTTCCTCTTAATATGCTGTTGGGCCTGATTGGGTGTATACCTGGCTCCATCGTGCAGGAGGGTATTGGCGTAGTAACTGATTAACACGATGAGATCCCTCTCCACCATTAGTTCAAGCTTTTGGTGTGACGGTAAGTTGTGTAGCTCTGATACCATGAAAAGAGTTTGCGAGAATCGAATCGGAAACGAGGCACCACGAAGTAGTTGCACTCCAACGGAATCGTGAAAGCTCCAGCGATAGCAAGGAAAAAATGATCAGTAATGGAAGAACTTTCTCAACAAAAACAAAGCTTGCATAAAGGAAAGACAACGGAGTGTCTTGGCATGCTCATAAATGAATAGAAAAGGGGTACATATAGGGTGCTGAGTAACCCTAGTGCATGACACACATGAAACCCTAAACCTAACCCATGTGAGATGACCCTCCAACATGAGAGGAGGACACATAGGATAACTCACACTAACATCCTAATAACCATTTATTTATGTTTAAATATGCATGTTATCTCACCAAATCCACGATGATGCTCTTATGTTACACAAATTTCAATTATCACTAGGTGGTCAGGCTTTAAATTGGTACATCACCCTTGCGCAACATAGTGTCATCTCATTCGAGAAACTTACTAGACTATTCCTTGATCACTTTTCACCAATGTTGTCAAGCATACCACATTGTTCGACCTATATAATCTAAAACAATTTGATGATGATCCTCTTACTGACTACATGTCACATTGGAGGATGGTTGTTCATGAAATTACATTTCCTATCCCTCAATCAAAAATCACCCAATTGTTTGCTAATATTTGCTCCAAACACATATAAGATACTTTACAAATCCATTAATTATGGCCATTTGAGGAAGCTATATTGATGGAAAAATGAATTGAGGATGTTCATATTATCATTGGTGAAGTCAAACTTCATAAGAAGAATGATTTTTCCAAATTCACTAAAAATTCTCCACAATTCAATCAGGTAGTTCTTTTCTCTATAAATAATCAAGGTTCCTCATCCAATGCCACTACAAGCCCATCCATGGATCCCTAATTACAAACCACAATGCAAACTACCTCACATGACCCCTTTAATATATGCTGATAATATAATCCCCTAATTGAACCAATCCTTAATATATTACAAAAGTGTCTTGATGCTTAACTCATTACACCCCCCTATCCAACAAGAGGATCCCAATGCACCAAAACCACTTTGGTGATAATAATTAACTGATAAATGCACCTACCATAGAATTATAGGTCATGCAACAAAAAAATGTCATCAAATATGTAATGTCTTTCATGACCTCATCAAAAGGGTGTTATCCATGTTAATAGTGTTATAGCCCCACAAAACCAAAACTTGGATGTTTTCAAAATTCACTACCATCACACATGGATTTAGCCAATCATGTTAGTCATGATGTATTGTCACCATCTCATCAATATTTTGTTGGCATGATCCATATTGTGAAAAGAAATCAAGTTGCCAACACAAATCCTAAACCAACTTCTAATCCACATACACCAATTCCATCGCCAAATGTGGCTTCACATCCATTGTTGGCTATTAAGTTCTCAAGAACAATATAATAAATCAATTAATGAACATGCCAAATAAAATCTCATTATATGATCTTATCATGCAATCTTCTAATCATCTTGAGTAACCTATTGAATCTTTAAAATCAATTGAGTTGTTCATTTAAATTCCCAATGTCTTTTCACACTTTTTAGGTAACCTACATACTTCGACATCGTCATCAATCACATTTAATGATTATGAGATAAATTCTCAATCCTCTTTTGTAACACAAGGGAGGATTGAAACTCATGATCCAACATTATTTTTCATTATCGATGTTGAACATGATACATTCAAACACGTGTTAGTTGACATATGGCTATAACATTAATATTATATCATTTGTGTCCTTCCATCATCTCAACATACAATTGTCTCACCTTTCAACCTCTACCCTATAATTAAACACATTCAATAATGTTCCTTCACCTGCGTTAGAACATCATTGTCTTACCACTAAAAGTTGGATCCAAGATGCTCCATACTCTTCTATATGTCATATAAGGAGAACTATAATATAACATCTTATTAGGACATCCTTTGATTCATAAGATGAAATGTATTTTGTCCACTCTCCACCAATGTCTCAAATACTAACAAGATGGAATTACACATTATGTCACCTCGATTGAACCATTCAAGTATTAAAATAATGTCACATTCTCATTCATTTGAGTGGTTCCTACCACTCAAATTTCATTCCTCCAAATATCTTAGATATATCTAATACTTCCACTCATATACCTACAAGGACTGCCCCCATCATCTTTGACACAACCTTTCACCCCACCATAATCACACGATCCATCTCCCTCATCTTCATCATCTCATGACCAACCATCATCATCGATACTTGAAGTAATCATAATTCATTTCACCCCACCATCACCATCATCTTCACCACCAGTAGATTCAAATTCTATTCCTTTTAGTACTAAACCCATAACTAGTGAATCATCCAAAGACCACGGTAAGGCTCCTATAGCCAACGATGCACAATATATTAGTGTTGGGGAATATAAACTCCCTTTTTCCACCATTGTGTCTTACCAAACATGTCAACTATTAAAGATATGGGTAGACCATCTCCCTGAAATATATCAAAGGGTCTTTAGTCTCATTTGGTATTCCTCTAAAAACACATTTTTGGGTATGGGGGATATGACACCGCATCTTCCTCCAGCTAATAACATAGCCATCTAGAAATCTTGGTTCGGTGTTGACATTTCATACCTTTCTAATCCATACTTTTCTCTAAAATGCTTACTTGATCAAGGGTGGAAAGGCCATGATTAGGAAAATTTGAACAAGGCATTACCAATCCAATTCATCCTCACTACAAGATATCTTCTAAAAAAACTAGGATTGGATATACCAAACTTGATGACGAAATTGAAAATATAACAAAGGTTTTTACTGATATGAGTTGCCAACCTAAGTTGTAAGAACCAATCATACACATCCACATTTTCCTTATTCACTCATTCATACCAGATCACTCACACATATTCCTTAATGAGGCCACATGATTCCACTTTTCCAAACTATTTCATGAGTTTGGAACTATGTTTGATTGGTCCATTGACCATCCTATTCCATACATGCTACCTACACCTTGATGGCATCATTGGTTTCATTAGCCCCTACCTATAGATAGGTTTTTCCGAGAAATAACATTACCATTAATCGAGTTGAGACTTTCCCCATTGATTACCATCTTATTGAAAAATACGTACCTCTCAATATTTTCCCTTCAGAAGAGGCTATCTTGTGCCACTTGGGTGCTATGGATAAGGAGAATCTTACAAATATCTCACACAAGATGCACAAATCCATAGTGAGGCATATTTTGGGGACAATGGGGATTTTCCCCTAAATAATATTGATGAACTCGCCACATTTGATCACCTTGATGAGGCTTCACATATATTCTTTGAGGAAACTTTCAAAGTTGATATTGATACAATTGAGGAGCATTGCATGGTACTCAAAAATGCCTATTCGATGATGAAATGCCAAGCACAAATCAATCTTATGTGAGTTCATAAATGTATTTTCTTATTCATATGATGATATGATGAGAATGGATTTTGATATAATTATCCATAACCTCATGTTAAGACCTAACGTGAAACCCATAAAATAAAATCTATGAAAAATGCATCCATGTGTTGCATTACTAGTTAAAGATGAACTACAAAAACTCCTTGATGTGGGTTTTATACAACCAATTGATTATTTGGAGTAGATCTCAACATGGTTCTGTGAGAAAGAAAAAGGGTTATACATGTTTGCACTAACTTAGGGATGTTAACAAGGATTTATCTAAAGATGAATTTCCCTTACCTAATATCGATACCATCATTGATAATACTTTTGGTCATGAGATGTTCTCTTTCATGGATGGTTTCTCTAGCTATAATCAAATTAGAATAGCAAGAAAAGACCAACATAAGAAAAAAATTACCACACCTTGGGGGACCTTTTGTTATAAGGTTATTCCCTTTGGACTAAAAATTTGCAGGCGTGACATATCAACATGCTAAGACCTACACATTTGATGATTACATCCATTATATTTTAGAGGATTATGTTAATGATATCCTCAAAATCTAGATTATGCATATATCATATAGGTATCCTACGTATAATCTATTTTCAATGTTTAGAATATAAAGTTTGACTAAATACTAAGAAGTATATCTTTGGATTTACATTGAGTAAGCATAATATCGCATCATGGCATCGAGGTAGATCCAAATAAGCTTAAGGCCATCGTGGACATGCCTTCACCTAAGAAAATAAAAAAGTTATCCAAGATCTAAGGAAAATTCAAGTCATTCAACACTTTATCACAAATTTCTGATTTGTGTTCACCCTTTAATCATATTCTTCAGAAATGTGTTACCTTTTAATGGGGGAGGAGTGTCGTATCACGCTAAAAAAATCAAACAATATCTCCTCACACCCCTTTACTTTAACCACCACAACCAAAATTACCATTTCATCTCTACATATCCAATACTAACTTTACTCTAGGAAGTATGTTTTCTTGATGCAATGAGGCCAATCATGAATATGTTTTCTACTACATTAGTCATACTCTACTCCCTACAAGATCAAATATACACACATTGAGAAACTTTGATCTGCAATCATTTTTTCAACACAAAATATTTGACACTATATTCTCAACCACATGACTTACATTGTGGCCAAGGAATATCCCTTACATTACATTATGAGAAAACCTACCATAACAGTCACACATCCAAGTGGATTATGTTACTTATAGAGTTTTACTTACATTTTGTATCTCAAAAAACTATCAAGGGAGAAGTGATCGCTAATCAAATCATTGATGCACCACTTAGTGATTCATGTCCACTTAATCTTGATATTCCTGATGATTCCATCTTTACTATATCTAAAATAGATGACCACATCAATATAACTAAGAATTTTGACATGAATTTACATTTTGATGGCTCCAAAACTGGCCAAGGGGAGGGGTAGGTGTTATCTTCATCACAACCCAAGGTGCCTCTATTATGCTATCATTAAAGTTTCATTTCTCATGTTTAAATAACATGGCTGAGTATGAGGCACTCATCATCAGTCTCTAAGTAGCCATTACATTCAAGATTGAACATTTATGTATAGTTTATGGCTCACAACTTGTTTTCAATCAAATTCTAGGGTCCTTCCAATGTCGCAACAACACTCTACAATGATACAAGACCCTAAGAGTTTCCTTGCTTTATCACTTTACACATTTTAAAATTTATTATTCCCCACGATCTTCCAATATATTTACAAACACCATGAATTCCTTAGGATCTTACATACCTTTTAGAAAATAATTTTGACATTCTTCATGTTCCCATTCATGTGTTATCACAACCGTATTTCAATCACACTAACGAACTTGAATTTTTCACATTGAGACCATGCCACCTCCTCTTTGGTATGAGGAAATTGTTACATACTTGAAATTTAATACTTTACCACTTGGCCTCACCAAATTAGGACGTCATATATTACATCAAAAGGCCACTCATTTTGTACTCATCAATGATCTCCTATATAAGTGTGGATATGAAAAAATACTCTAATGTTACTTATTCCCTAAGAGACCATCATTACACTCACCAAAATGCATGATGGAACATGTGGGGATAATTTTAGTGGCATGGATATTACACAATGTATTCTTTGCATGGGATATTATTGGTCTTCATTAGAACAAGACTCTTATATGCATGTTAAAGGTTGTGAGAAATGTCAAAATTTCAAAAATTTATCTTATCTTCCCACCCAAGAATTACAACATCTTCATTCTATTTGGCCTTTCTTGGGATAGGGACTTGAATTTACTAGAAAGTTTACCCCATTATCTTCTAATGGCCATAAATTTATCATTGCAACCACTGATTACTTTACAAAGTGGGTTGAGGCCGCACCACTTACATGCACCATTGGTCAGTAAATTGTCAAATTCATTTTGTAACACATCATTTTTCACTTTGACATGCCTACCAAGATCATGTTAGATAATGGTAGATCATTTATAATAAGGATGTCAAAGCACTTTATGAAAAGTACAAAATCCAACATAGTTTTTCCATGCCATGCTATCCATAAGCCAATGGGAAAAAAAGGCTTCCAACAAAACCATTAAGAAAATCCTCTAAAAATTTGTCAATGTTTCCCATAGAGATTGGAAAATTTAATTAACTTATTCCCTTTAGGCGTATCAAACTAGTATTTACACGCCTACAGGTGTCACACATTTTCACTCATATATGGGGTTGATGTTGTTATGCCCCTTGAGCTTGAGATCCCCTCCTTCCGATTCACTCTACAAGAGTTCATCAACGATGACGAATATCATTGTGAGAGCCTTGAAAAACTTGACCTACTTGAAAAAATGTGTGTTAATTCTCTCGATCATCTCCAAGTGTATCTTGATTGCATAACAAGAGATTACCACACAAAGGTTCATAATTATGAATTTGAGTTAGCTTATCTTGTACTTAAATAAAATCAAAAAAATCATTCAAACACCTAACCAACATGATAAGTTTTTCTCCTAACTGGTTTAGATCCCACATTATCATTCAAAAGTATGGGTTTGTAGCTTACAAACTGTTTGATATGGATGGAAATGAAGAACTAGAGTTGTTAAATTCCATTCATTTGTGAGTTTTATGCCTAAAAACTCTTTAACAATGTAATAAATTTTTTTGAATAACAAAAATAGCAAAAAAATGTATAAAACTTTTAAAATCACAAAAAAATATCATCTTCCAAAAGATAAAAGCAATACAAAATACTAAAAAATGATTCATGTGACTATCCATGTGCATTACTAATTCCATTTTCCTCCAATGTACATGTCCATTCATCCATAATAAAATTTCCATCACTTCCACACTTGTATATAGTTGTCTCAATGCTAGTAGACATTTTACACTCTATTTTGACATATTAGTGTTCATCTCCACATGGTTAAGTCGGCCTTTTGAGCATGGTCTTCATTGTTTGGAATATTTAAGAATGACTTCATATTTTGAGATATCCACACACTATACAAACATTTAAAACCTTGTTGCAAAAACTAAAGGGCCTTATTTTTGTTGCACACTACCTAACAATGTCTCCATTTTCACTTCCATCTCCTTCATCAAGCTATAGTGGTTCTAAACCCCTGAGAGAGAGATGAATATCATTCTAAAAGAGTAAAAATCATAAAAAAAAAAACGGAAAAATTTATCAAAAAGCTCAAAGGTAATATCCAATACTCTCTCATAGGGGTCTTTCCAGTATCTCTATCGAGGATATGGATGTTTGGCTAGCAGAGAGAAATGATGCGAATAGAATCAAATGTATCTACGTCGGGGCTACGGACACAACGCTGTTGTGATGGAGAAATGTACGGCTTAAAATTACCTTCCATTACTCACCATTAAAAACTATTATTTCTAGTACACACCCACACATAAACAAGCATGTCTACATTTATTGATTCTTAATGGTTTTGCTTCAAGCAATAATCTATTCACATAAAAACACAAGGGATATCAATGGAATGAATGGCTAGTATGTCACTTGCTAAGTGGTAATATTTTGTTCACATCACTAGTTTTCTCCATGTTGGTCTCGCATGCATTCATGTCCTTCCTTGATTCTTGATGTACCTACAAGCATTGTGTCATATTCCCACCACATCAATAAACATGTTCATGCTTACCATCTCATATTTTGTATCCCGTGATATTGCACATTCCTAGTCACATGACTCATATATATATATATATCATTATATATATATATATATATATATATATATATATATATATATATATATATATATATAATATAATAATATATATATATCATTAAGAAGCAAATAATAATCAATTACCAAATGATAATCCTAATGATGATCCATGGTACAAGATTTACCACACATAATATTTATCGAATCCAATCGATCCCCACATATTTTCTTGTTGTCTCACTATAAATTTCATAGTTAAGGTCTATAGAAATAAGAATCTAAGATTGGTCATCAAATAACATGATACAATTGATTGTTCATATGTTACACCCATTATGAAAGCTATAATCAAATAAACCCTACTATTCTTCAATATTTAATAAATCATAATGGGTATCTTTTTTTATGTATATATCACTAAGGAATATTGATTTTCTATATCCTCATGTTCCCTATTCTATGTTAGTCATTTTCCTCTCATCTTTCATATATCATAGCATTCCTCTTGTATACACATATAACAAGGGCATCTGGATATTATCTATTACTTGTTGTCTTTCATATGGTTTTTTTACCTACAAATTACATATATGAGTCAATCCTCCATGCATATAAAAATAAAAATATCATGATCTCTCATATCATGGTATATCTGTTGTATGCTATATTAAAATAATGACAATCTTATATCATATGCATCTTTGTGCATGATCAATAACTTGTTTTGTAGCCTCCTTTTTCATCTATCCCTTTTCATGTCATTTATTCTTGAAACTAATCTCACCAACTTCAACATTTTTAGCTTACGAATCCTACTTAATCATCCTCATAGCATAAGAATCCTACTTAAGGATACTCCTCAAGATGGGTTTGTTATCATGCCCTTCACATCCATCACCATGATCAACATTTCCTTTTCCCAATCCTCCTTCCTTATCATATATCCAAATAAACATATAGCCACATACTACTCCACCTCACCTTCTTTTACATCCCTCATCATAACTACCCGCTCTCACAATCCTATTTTGCATTACCATTGTCTCTCTATTTACAATCAGCTTGGGAATCTTATTTAACCATCCATGCAACATGGGAATATTATTTGAGGTAACACCTTGAGTTAAGCACCTCACGTTTCCCATACCCCTCAATTATTGCATCCATCTCATCATCAACAACACCAACACCAACATCACCCCATCATACATACTCAGCTTGGGAATCCTACTTGATCACCCACGCAACATGGGAATATTACTTGAGGTCACCCCTTGAGTTAAGCAATCCTTGTTGTATATCTTCCTCCATCTACACATCCTACACTCCATTTGTCTCATCCTTCCTTGTAATTATCTGCTCTAACCCATCCTTAAGTCACAACCATCATCCCATCATTTTCCCATGTCCTCCGTTATCATATTTAATCGTTTAGCTTGGAAATCTTACGTAATCACCCCGCAACATGACAATATTTCTTAAAGATTATTCTTGAGACAATCTTGTAATTATACACTTTCCCTTATACCCCCTTTTATTATCTCTACTTGATTGTTCCTTCCTCCTAATCTCCCTCCCAACCAACCCTTCATCCGCCACCTTCCTCCCATCATGCTATCTACACTATTAAGCTTTTCAATCTTACTCAATCACTCCCACAACGTGACAATATTACTTAAGGATTATCCTTGAGATAAGGATGTCATTCTACTCTTTCCTTTCTACCCCTTTTTCTTGTTCTCATTTTATTGTTCCTTCCTCCTAATCTCCCCTCCCAACCAACCCTTCGACCACCACCCACCTCCCATCATCACATCTACATTGCTCAACTTGACAATATTACTTAATCACTCCTATAATATGGGAATATTATTTGAGGGATATCCTCAAGGTAAGACCCCCATTCTACATTTAGCCAACCATTTCCACCCTTCTTACTCAAAACCTTCCCTCCAAAAACCCATCATGCCAAATCATTTCTTACCTAACACTATCTAAACCTTCCTCTCATATCCCCTCTCCTTTTCTAGCTTGGGAATCTTATTTGACCACCCTCCTCTTGACCAACATCATTTCTACCACTTTATCTAGACCCATATTTTTGTCTCTACTTCTTTTTCTACCATTTTTCACATATATTGTTTATTCAAATTATCGACTTTGTACTCTTACTTTGCATCATTCTTCATTTCACCTCTTCTTATGTACTCCCACCCAAACTCGTCATATCCATATGTCTAGCACCTCTACTATCCTTCTATATTTCCACATTGGTGTCCCTCAAATATTTCACTTAGAAATATTTGGATACCCCTTTTAAAAACTTGGGTCTTTTTTGATGGAAAATTTTCTGAGGATTCCTTGGGAGGTTGCAAAAGATTACTTGGTTGCATTTGAAAAATACCCACTTGATTAAAGCTGCAAAAAATCCCCAAAAAGCTAAGTGTGAATTTCACTCTAAACCAATTTGGAGTTTTCATGTTGCTTTACTTCATAATCTGTAGTAAGTCCTCACCCAAAACCCAATTTACATTGCATCATGTTTTGTGGGTTTACATAGTTTCTTTACTTCTTTTAAGTCATCAAGAAAAGTAGTCCCAAAAACCGATTTATACACTTTCCTTCTTTGTGTTAACTTTGATGTCGCTTTACTTATTTTAAGTCATCAAAAAAAGTAGTCCCAAAAACCCGATTTACATAGCTTCCTTCTTTGCGAGAAAAATGAAGTTGTTTTACTTCATTAAACAACTAAGTAAAGCGATTGCAAAAAAGCTGCAAAGAAGGGGAAAAAGAGAGTAATGCGGAAAAAGAAGTTACTTTACTTCATTAAGAAACTAAGTAAAGCAGTTGCAAAAACCCACAAAGAAGGAAAAAGAAGAGAGTAATGCGGAAAAATGAAGTTGCTTTACTTCATTAAGCAACTAAGTAAAACGGTTGCAGAAAATCCATGAAAAAGAAGGAAGTAATTAATTGGGGTTCGAAATCCTACAATACACTAGAAAGTAGTAAAGCGGTCTCAAAATCCCATGCAAAGAAGGGAATTTCAACAACTCATTACTTCATTAACAAAAATAAGTAAAGTAGTTGCTAAAACCCGAAATACAAAGAGAAGGTAGTAATGCCACTTCAAAACCCGATTGGCCATAACTTTTTCTTAGGTGCTCCATTTTATGAGATTTTGAACTTTATCGAAAGATATCAACCTCTTCTACACCTTGGAATCATGAAAATCAGATTTAGATGAGGGTAACTTGGTGAAAAATTACAAAAGCATAAGCAAGAGTAATCTTGAGAAATGAAGTTAAAACCCAAAATGCAAAGAGAAGGCAAGAATGACACTTCAAAACCCAATTGGCCATAACTTTTGCTCATGTTCTCCATTTTTTGAGATCTTAGACTTTCCAAAAATCTCTTAACCTCCTCTACAACTTGGAATCATGAAAATCATATTTAGATGAGGGTAAGTTGGTGAAAAATGGAAAAAACATAAGCAATAGTAATATGGAGAAATGAAGTTATTTTACTTCTAAAAGTAATAAGTAAAGTAGTTGTTAAAACCCGAAATACAAAGAGAAGGCAGTAATGGCACTTCAAAAACCTGATTGGTCATAAATTTTCTCAGGTGTTCCATTTTTTGAGATCTTGGACTTTCAGAAATCTCTCAACCTCCTCTACACCATAGAATTATGAAAATAAGTTTATTGTGGGAGTAGATGAGAGAAAAGGGAAAAGATCTCCCAACATTAAATGAGCAGTTCCAGTGCAAAGCAATGCTAACAAATATCATGCATTATGGGCATATTTATTTTTCAAAAAAAAGGGAAAAAAGAAAGACTGGGGTTCTACAACTAGAATTGCTTCTTAATTTCTATTCTTCTTCTTATTCTTCTTCTCATTTCTCTAGAGAATGTAATTAAGTAATCAAGCTTAATTGTAAAACTTAAGTAATTAGTTAAAATCCATTACTTCAAGTTGTTTGAAAAATTCAATTACTTAGTAATAGATGGCACTGCATGCAAAGTAGTTGATGTTTTAAATTATAGAACATTCAAATATCATGTGTGTCAAGCAAAGAGATATTCAAGGAGAAAAATTATCAACTACTTGCAGATTTGTAGCCAACACATGTAGAAGGCACAATTAATGTCTCATATTTGTATCTTCTTTCTAGATGCTATAAATAAAGAAAAGCCTACGGGCTCATGGATGGAAATTTTTGGCAACCATTTATTGTAATTTTATGCAAGAATTTAAAGATCTCAAACTTTATGTTAAGATTCTCAAATTTTCTTTTTGTAACTTGGCTAGAATCAAATAAGAAGAAGGTGGAATTTTGAAGAAATTTGTGTCTGAGAAGTCTCGTTGTGCATCTCGTGAGGATTTTATGGTAAACTTTGTGTTACTTAAAATATAAATCTGGATTAATTTATTTTTCATTTTCTTAAACTGTGTCATTTATCTAGTATTTATTTATTCTATACAGCTACAATAAGCTTTGTAATCTACTTATTGTGAAGTACATTTCCCTTTCCTCATTGTTGTTATAATTATGTATTTTTATTTATCTTCTTTCATGCACTCTTCCCAAAACACAATTGCTTACTTGCTGCAAAATTTCCAAGTTATGGTTTATGAGCTTGTGATTAAAGTAATACCCCATAAAATAATTAGAATAAATAAATACCTTACACAGAGCTTCACCATTACATGAAGGAGATTTATCCCATGAATACCTAGGTTTGTGTCCATAAAATCTAGCCAACAATTTTTAGCGAATCTGCTTAGGGAAAACAAATAATCTTGACATGTGCCTTTCCCATGATTTTATTAATAAAAATTGGTGACTCCATATAAAAAAATTGGTGACTCCGTATATAAAAAAATTGGTGACTTCGTATTTTCATTGTTCTATTATTTCTTTCTAGGGTCAAGCTGGTAAGAATGGTGTGTACTCAATAAAAATGCTCTACAAACAACTTTCATGATTGTGCAACAATCACAAGCTCTGATTCCTTGGGGTTAAGCTATTAGCCCTCTTGCATTGGTTCAACAACTATATGAATTTCTGCGTAGATCACGTAAGAATTTCCCAAAATTAAATGGTGACACGAAGCAACACCCGGATGAACATATAGTTTCTTTTTGTAGCTTGTAGAGTTCTGTGAGTGCCTCATGAAGATGTATTTATTCTACTATTCATTGATACGCTTCAAGGAACTGCTGCGGAATGGTTTTATCACCTTCTGCCCGTATGATCACCAACTAGGCTACTATGAGAACATAATTTGAATCCAAATTCAAACCCACAAAAGATCAACATGATTTGTTAGCACAAGTTGCCTAGATGAAAATAGAACCGCATGAACATATGAGGGATTTCATTTCTAGGTTCCAAAGGATGCTTTATAAGATTCCCCCTGCTATTTCCCTTAGTGATGAGAATCAAAAGGTATTTTTCATTAATTATTTCTAACTGAAGTTGGTTATCAGCTACGTAGAGAACATCCTACTAACTTGTTGGCAACTCAAAACATTGTTATCGAAGTAGAGGATGATATGTTGTTGTAAAGATTGGTAAATATTATATGTTGCGAGATAAAGAAGCATATGACATAAGGTAAAAAAATTTCTCCTATTGGGAACGCACCTACACGTAAGCACATTGATGTTGTTCCTCAAAGACTGGAAATTGAAGTTTCCCCAAGGAATAATGTAGGAGTGAATGAAGAAGATCAAGCTATTGTTGACTATGATCAACGAAGACTATGATTTGTAGACCACGATGACGACTCCAACATTGGATACCTAGACTATGAATAAAAAAATGACTATTATGAAACTTTTGAAGATGATTATGGTCACATTTTTACAGCATTTACAAGATCTTAGGCACATCAAGGTGGTGAAACGTCTGCTAAGGGAAAAATAAGAGAAGGAGATGAACCAAGAAAAATTGTTCTGAAACCAATCTAAATGTAACTACCTCTTCTTTTGATATCATTAAGAAAACCAATCAGATGCCACTGTTGGTTAAGCCTCCAATAGAGGTTGGAATTGAGGAGCACAAGGAATTTGAGACCCAAGAGGAGTGTCCCATAGATTTTGATCATGAAGAGGCTAATTTCTTATAAGATCATGGAAGATTGCATTGAAGAAGAAGAAGCCACTGAATTCATTGCTTATGCATTTTCACCATCTATCTTCCAATACCAAAAGCCTCTTGTTGTAGAAAAATCCCAAAAATTAGCCATGGAGGAAATGGTCAAAGAATATTCTACTTCCCAAATCAATGCATTAGGAGAGCCATGATGAATCAATTGCAAAATCAAAAATCATCATGGAGAAGATAGAGTATTTTGCAGAGTTGTCTGTGGAAGTGGAACAAGGATCAAATCATCTTACATGTGGCTTTATTCATGGAAAGGAAAGTCTACAGGATGCCCCCATTCATGGGGACAAGCTTCAAAGAAATGGGCAAATCATGAGGATTAGGCCTTGCCTAATAAGATATCTTGGCTAGTTTAGAGCCACCCGAGGAGTTGCAACCAATCATGCTTATTTCAGAGCATGAGGATGAGCTACAACACACCAAAGATCAACCGCAGTAAATGTCAAATATGAATATAGAAAAAATAAAGGAGGTATTTATTTTATTTGTTGTTGTTGATAATTTGGTAAGAAGGGTGGATAACTAGACTTCAGAATAGGTTTTCACTCTTTTTAAGAACCATGTTCAATGCAAAATCAATTACATGGTCTAGGTTTGTGAGGAAAGGAAGCTATTTCTCCCTTCTGTTGTATGATTCATTTGAGCTTCCTTTGCCTTTGGTTAAAGTAGAGTAGGTAGTTTTGTTTTTAGCAAAAGAAGTGCTTATGCACACTCTGCATGTTTCCACTTGGGACATGTATGATTTTACATGTTTGTATATAGTTTTTGCAAGTTTTTGTTGCCATGCTCGGTTCTCTTTAGGATCAAATCAGATAGTTGGAGCAATTTCTGAGCTTTATTTAGAGCTCCACAAATCATTTCTGCTAGTGGTCATCAGGCAGTTCTAGTTCAAAGTGTTAAGTTCATCATGGATTCAAGAGGAAAATTTTCAAAGGAAAAGATCAATTTCTTCAAGATTAAACTTGACTCCATAGCCCAATGAACAAGACTTGAAACCAAAGATGTTGGGATCTCATCTCCATTTCTTCCATTCTGGCAGAAATAAAGATGTCCACAGACAGAGCCAATTGGTGTCCCCAAATATTTCACTTAGAAATCTTGGGATACCCCTTTTAAAATTTTGTGTCTTTTTTTATGGTAGATTTTCTCAGATTCCTTTAGGAGGTTACAAGAGGTTACTTGGTCGCATTTGAAAAATACCCACTTGCTCAAAGTTTCCCAAAATCCCCAAAAATCTAAGTGTGAATTTCACTCTAAACCAATTCGAGTTTTTCATGTTACTTTATGTAGTCACTAAATCACATACTTTAGACATTATTTAGTCTGGTCTCATACTACTATTCATATGTTTTTGAGTGAAGAAAGTACTAATTAGCCATTGTCTTCTAGCCATTTTTATTTTCTTTCTAACGTCATTGCGACCTTCAACAAATATTTTCCCAGTCTATTTTCATCATTTTCCATCATTTTAGCCTTGATTGGGGTGCCATGCTTGTCTTGGGGTGCCTGGTCCTAGAGGGGTTCCCTAATTCTTTTCCCACTTTCCCACCACTTTTTGGGCACAATCTAGCCGTTTGAGCATTTCATATATCTTGTGGTCAGCCTTTTTGAGGTTAATTAAGAAATTAGATCAAGAGAACTATATAAATATAAAGTTATGAGACCATAATGAGGGACCAAACACTAGTTGCTATTATCACCACCTAAGGTTACATCCACTAAAGGCTCCATTTGCATCCATCTAGCTCCATCACAAAGCACAATGTTGGTTCATCTCGCATCACACAGGCATAGGAGGGAATTTTACTCTATTCCATCCACCATTCTATTACATTTTCTATTCATGGTTATTTCTCACTACTTTCACAAAGTGCATTTGACACAAGAGCACCTAGGGCATGATTGCACGCACTTACACATAAAACTACATTGGGTCTGAGATGTAGTGCAACACTCAGTTAGTAAGTCCACCATTGTGGTGCCGAG
This sequence comes from Taxus wallichiana var. yunnanensis, assembly GCA_018340775.1. Lineage (NCBI taxonomy): Eukaryota > Viridiplantae > Streptophyta > Pinopsida > Cupressales > Taxaceae > Taxus > Taxus wallichiana. The sequence goes on along the minus strand of CM031237.1, from coordinate 708,938,144 downwards.
GACGATCGACCCCTTCATATGCATATTTCTTTTTAGGGGTTTGATGCTTGTCTTGGGGTTTTGTAGGTCTCATCTTCATTTCATATTTCTAGCAACATACTGTGAAAATTAGCAAATCTAGTGCAACAGAAGCAAATGCATAAAACCATCAAACAACACCTCAAAGGAAGGTTACAAAGCTTTTTCACAGACTAGGCCACCCATATCTTAGACTAAGGCACCCACAGATGCCCCTGTACCTATCAGGCACCCAAGTCCACTCAGATTGCCAAGATCTGCAAGTTTCTGGACCTCGGCATAGTCATTTCCTCCTCCTGTTTCTCTAGTTAGCTTTGTGACACAGTCCAAAAAGTTCACCAAATCAGCTAAGCTCCTTCCAACCCTTCTTTGCACATTAGGGTTTCTATTTTCATTATCCTACTTACTTGGGTCACTTTATAATATTTATTTATTGCTTTTATTTACTATTGTTACTACTTTAGATTAACTACTATTCTTCCTTATTTTAGTTAATCACTTTACTTCATAATTTGCAGTAATTCCTCACCCAAAACCTAATTTACACTGCATCATTTTTGCGGTTTACATTGTTTCTTTACTTCTTTTAATTCATCAAGAAAAGTAGTCCCAAAAACCTTATTTGTATAGCTTCCTTCTTTGCAGAAAAACAAAGTTGTTTTACTTCATTAAGAAACTAAGTAAAGCAGTTGCGAAAACCCATAAAGAAGAGAAAAAAAGAGTAATGTGGAAAAATAAAGTTTCTTTACTTCATTAAGAAACTAAGTGAAGCGATTGCAAAAATATGCAAAGAAGGGAAAAAAGAGAGTAATGTGGAAAAATGAAGTTTCTTTACTTCATTAAGCAACTAAGTAAAATAGTTACAAAAATCTGCAAAGAAGGAAGTAAGTAATTGGGGGTCAAAATCCCACAAAGGAGGAAGTAAGTAATCGGGAGTCGAAATCGTGCAATACACAAGAAAGTAGTAAAGCGGTCTCAAAATCCCACAATACATGAGAAAATAGTAAAATAGTCTCAAAATCCCACAATACACTAGAAAATAGTAAAGCAATTTCAAAATCCCGCAAAGAAGGGAATTTCAACAAATCATTACTTCATTAAGAAAAATAAGTAAAGTAGTTGCTAAAACCCAAAATACAAAGAGACGGCAAGTAATGGCACTTTGAAAATCTGATTGGCTATAACTTTTCTCAGGTGCTCCGTTTTTGAGATCTTGGACTTTCCAAAATCTCTTAACCACCTCTACACCTTGAAATCATGAAAATCAGATTTAGATGAGGGTAAGTTGGTAAAAAATGGAAAAACCATAATAAAGAGTAATCCTGAGAAATGAAGTCACTTCTAAAAGTAATAAGTAAAGCAAATACCAAAACCCAAAATACAAAGAGAAGGTAGTAATGTCACTTCAAAAAACCGATTGGCCATAACTTTTGCTCAAGTACTTTGTTTTTCGAGATCACAAACTTTCCGGAAAGCTCTTGAGCTCCTTTACACCTTGGAATCATGAAAATCAGATTTAGTTGAGGGTAAGTTGGTGAAAATTTTCAAAAACATAAGCAATAGTAATCCATAGAAATGAAGTTATTTTACTTCTAAAAGTAATAAGTAAAGCGATTCTTTAAAACCCTGAAATACAAAGAGAAGGTAGTAATGACACTTTGAAAACCCAGTTGGTTATAACATTTTCTCAAGTGCTACATTTTTGAGATCTTAGAATTTTTGAAAAGCTATCGACCTCATCTACACCATGGAATCATGAAAATCAATTTTTGGTGGGAGTAGATGGGTGAAAAAGGAAAAAAATTCCCAACATGAAATGAAATATTTCAACCAACAAAGTGTTACTAAATTTAATGCACTATGGGAAGATTTCTTCTTTAGAAAAAAAGGGAAAAATAAATATTGAGGTTCTACAAAGCTGGAATCACTTCTTCATTTCTCTTCTTCTTCTTCTTCTTCTTCTTCTTCTTCTTCTACTTCTTCTTATTATTATTATTATTATCATTTCTTGGAAAATGTAATGAAGTAATTAATATTAATTGTAAAACTTAAGTAATTCGGTTAAAAGCCATTACTTCAAGTTGTTTGAAAAATTCAATTACTTAGTAATAGATGGCACTGCATGCAAAGTAGTTGATGTTGTTTTAAATTGTAGAACATTTGAATGTCATGCATGCCAAGAAAAGAGAGATTCAAGGAGGAAAATTCTCAACTACCTATAGATTTGTAGCCAACATGCGTGGAAGGCACAATTAATTTCTCATATTTGTATCTTCTTTCTAGATGCTATAAATAGAGAGAGAAGCCCTCTGAAGCTCAAGGATGAAAATTTTTGGAAACCGATTACTATAATTTTATATAAGAATTTAAAGATTTGAAACTTTTGTTGAGATTATTGATTTTTATTTGTGTAACTTGGTGGGAATTGAATAAGAAGAAGGTGTAATTTTGAAGAACTATGTGTATGAGAAGTCTCACTATGTATCCCGTGAGGATTTTATGGAAAACTTTGTGTTACTTATTATTTTCTTTTTCTTTTTCTTAAACTGTGTCATTTATCAAGTGTTTATTTATTCTCGTATGATTTGTAATAATCTCTCGTAATCTACTTATTGTGAAGTAGATTTCCCTTTCCTCGTTGCTGCTATAATTTTGTATTTTCATTTATATTCTTTCCCACACTCTTCCCAAAACACAACTTCTTACTTGCAAAATTTCCAAGTTATGGTTCATGAGATTTGCAATTAAACTAATACCCCTAAAAATAATTAGAATAAATAAATACCTTGCACAGGAGCTTCACCATTAAATGAAGAGGATTTATCTAATGAATTCCTATATTTGTGTGCATAAAATCCAACTAACACATGCACCTTGTCCTTATACTTATCCCTTGCTTCCCCAAACATACTTTCATCATACCCTTTTGGCAACATCTCTTGGATTATATAACCTTTCTTTATCACCCATATCAATGTTTTTGTTCCTTCTCATTTCCTTGTTCTCCACCTCACCCTCATTTTGGCCTCCATTCCTTTGTAATATATTTAGTGTCTTCATACTTCTTTTTATTTTTCTCATACACTCCTCAACTTTCTTCATATTTTCCCCTCTTCTTTGTCTTGAACTGCATCATATTTCTTTATTTTCTTTGTTCCTCCAATCTCTTTTGGCTCCTTCCTCAACCTTTATCAATGCCTTATAAACCTATTCTTTACCATACACCGATTTCTAACCCCCATATATATCTCCCATGTGTCACTTATCTTCTCTTTATCTTCTTTATATAATCCCTCCTACCCTCACAATATTTTTTATTCTTTCACGCTTCATTCCTTGCAAAATATTAACCATCTTTATCTCGTGCCTCCCACTTCCTTCCCCTACCACGTCCTCAACAACAAATCCTTTACAAACACTTGATTGAATTAAATTCTTGCACATATTCTACTTCTTTTCTTCTCCTTTATCTTCTCTTTCATATTTTCACACCACCATCCTTACTTCCACCAATTTCACCAGTTCTTCATCTTCCTCATTACCTCTTCCTCGAGCTTATTTTCCTCTTTGTCCCTCATCATTTTTTATTTTTATTTTGTTTAAAAACTTCCTCTCATCTTTCACATGCATCTCCATGGATGTTTCATATTCCCATGCATCATAGATATACCACCTACCTTGGTTCCACATTTTATATTTTTCACATTGCCTTCATTTCACTACCCTTCCATCTTCACCTTTTTCATCTATCACCATTTTATGTGCCCTTTTCCATTAACCTTTTATTTCCATAATTTCCTTTAGACTACTCTCCATATAATGACACCATCATGATCATTTCTAGTACGATCACTAGGTTATTCCCCCTGTTACTCATTGTCATTTAATCTATCACCTAAAATTCCATCTTCATCTTGTTATATCTATTTTTACCCCTTGGTAAAATAGACAACTTGGGAGGATGGGTTGAGAACTGGAAAATGATTCATGAATCAATATGGAATGATACAGTTGGGTTTTCAAGTTTGGAAGCATTTCAAATGATTTAGGGAAGTTTTAGAGGTCTTGGGGCCATCCATCAGAAGTAGGTTTTGGGCCTTAAGGAGTTTGCAGCGTGAAAGAGGACCTAAGATTCAACAAAATATTATAATATCCATGTTAGGAATTATAAGTCCAACAAATTTCCTATGGAATTCATTTTCCATGCCCTACATGGTGGAAAATACGAGACATCTTGAAGCATCATGCACTTCCCAGGGAAGTTCATTCTTCTAGCACACAACCAGTAATCCCGAGAAGGAAGGAGAATTTTCAAGGTGATAAATTAAAATTTTTATCTTGATACCACCTCCATTATATTAAATGGGTTGTTTCCATGTGAAATCATATAAAATTTCACTTGAAAACTCATCCAGGAGCTCAAGTTATCGCCTTCGGAAGTTGGCTTCCCGGTGTTGGTAGGACAGTTGGCGGTCGATAGTCGGATAGGTTGACGCCTTTGGGGTTGGTAGGTTGGGGGTTGGATGCCTGGGGGTTGGTCGGGTCACATTTTTTTGATGCGTATTATTATTTTTGACATCCTTCACACTGTCACGCACACTTGCGACACCCAAAGTTAGGCAATTTAGGGGTTGGGACGACTAGGGTTGGTCCCATTTGGGGGTTGGACGCATTGGGGTTGGTCGGGTCACATTTTTGACACGTACGATCAGTTTTGACACCCATCGCACCCATCACACTTGTATGACACCCATGTTGGATGATCTGGGGTTAGATGCCTGGGGTTGGTCGGGTCACATTGTTTTAATGCATGGAGACAATTTTTGATGTCTGTCACACCCCTCACATTTGCACAACACATATGATGGTTGGCTTATAGTTGTACAATATGGATGGATGGGTTATAAGACTAGCAAGGGTAGTTGAATGAATGACATCCCAACAACCCAAATTAATGAGGCATGACACCTATGACCGACCATGCAAGAAAAGTACCAAAACGGATGGTTTCCCATACCTCTTTAACACATCTTTCCAATTGGTAACCCCCCTTTTCCCTATATATTGTAATATTCACCTCATTTTGAGGGGATTTTTCCAAAATACAATAGAACAACTCTGTCAAAATTGTTCCAGATATATTGTGAGCTAAAGGCCTCAAATTTGGGCTTATTGTAAAAGATTATGTCTTGTGCTTATGGTATGATGGATTGTGCATGTTTCTGAGCAATAAATTTTTGTTTGTGGCCATTTTCACCCTAACTTGTATGAATTGCATCTTCTGCCTTCCATTACATTTATAAGTATATTGTGCATATATCTATCTCTTTACAGGGCCCATAGTTTGTTGTGCTTTATGAATATAGGGAATTAATTGTTGTCCTAGATTGTGGATTTTTTACCTAGCCCTCTCCTTCTCAGTTTTTTCCTATTTTTCACTCACTAGGATTGTCTCATCCTTTCTTGGTGCATCACCTTCACTTAGAGTAGTTTTATTTCATGCATCTTTCTATCCTGTCTCCTTGGAAAGCATTAGAATAGGGTTAGTTTAGCTTGCCATTCTCTGCACTTTGGAGAAGTTGGCACTAGGTTAGAGGAAGAAGTCGGATTTCTCTAGAGGATTATCCTACTTGTAAGGTCCCACACTACAGGATAATCCCATGTTATGCAGTTACACTGGTTGCCTCGTCATACAAAATCACAAGCAATCAAGGGTGTTGTAATTTTACATTAACAGATTTTAGCTCGCTCGGTGGGACTAGAAGTCAATATTTTCACTTTTATCAAGATTAGGTGTGTGTCTTGGTGAATTTATAGCCTTTAGAGGCTTTGCAACAACACATATGGTGACTTCTTCATTCAAATCCAGTGGTTCCAGCAACCCAAGTTTATCAAGTTCATGAGAAGATTTCAAACCCGGTCTAAAACAGGAGAAGAAGGTATCTTTAAATACTTGCAATTATCTCTAGAAAGAGGAAGGAGCGGAAGAAGAGTACAAAGGTCTTCATCTCCACCAAAAATAAAATTATCCACACCTCCACCTGGTAGACCCTTCCTTCAATTGACTAGGTTTCGCAGGCCACTCAGAATGGCTCACCTATAACCACCAAATCAGCCACCTCCAAACCCCTATGAAAATTTCACGGGAAACCGTCCACTTGCCCTTAATGCACAAAATCCAGTACCGATAACAACATTAAATAATATTCCATAATTCACTTGATAAAATCACACAACTCCCATCGACCACATTCAAAACATTGCAAATATCTGTGTCATACATGAGATTGTCGAGATGGATGTTGCAGTCAAGTTGTTGGCTTCTTCTTTCAAATGAAAAATGTTTAGTGGTTCAGAGGCTTGGGATAAGGGTCAATTCAGAATTGGGATCAATTGTGCATAGCCCTATCTAGTCAGTTTGGGGAGAGGGATGACAACTTATCCCTTTTGGAGCAGATGACTACAATCAAAAGGGCACCAACTGAGCAAATGACAGACTTCAATTCTAGATTTCAAAGAACATGGGAAAGGATCCCAATTGTGGTTAGACCAATGGTTAAAGGTGCATTTCTCTATTTTCTTAAAGCTCTAAATTCTTATATATCTATTATGATACAATCTATGGGAGGAATAACCCTACCAGATGCCTATTCCATAGCCATTAGAGTTGAGAATTGCCTAATTCAAGCCGGTAAACTTGCACCTAGGCCACCTATGCCTCTCTATCTAAATATGGGGAATCTTAATCCTAATCAAACACCTACAATATCCCCCATCCATGCTCCAAGAAATTAGAGTTCGAATGAAACCTCCACTTTTAGTACTTCTAGGGAACTCCAGGAAGTCATGAAACAATTACAGAATTTGGGGAATGAGTTGGTGACAATCAAAAGGTAGCAAGCTCAAAGCTCCAGACCTTACCAGCCTCAAGCTCAAACAAATAGGCCTCCATATCAACCTAACAGGCCTCCCGCTTAGGAAACAAAGCAAAATCCAAACCAAGGGTAGTCTCAAACTACTGCAGACCATTTCAGCCTTACAACCCTAATGCAGTTTCAACATCTAGGGATTTGGTTCTAGCTCAAAACAACATGGCTCAAGAATATGACTGGTTTTTCCCATGCAATCAACCTCATAACCAGTTGATGTGTTTCAATGGCACTTTGAATCAAGCTCTTATGGTGAAAACAACGGGTGTGGAACAAGAGACATGCCAAGAAGGGAATCAACAACATGAAGCAACTTAGGAAGCACCTCTAAATGAGACCACCCTTTTCAATTGGCATGTTGAATATTTTTGTGGTATAAATCAAGCCCCTTCTCAAAGTGTAGTAGCCAATACATGGTCTAAGAAGAGAAATATTGGAGAGGGAAAGTCATCCAATTCAAATGATCCACAACCCTCTATCACCCAACAAGGTATCGGTAACCAAAATGCAGCTCCCAATGTGCAAGGTCAGCCTAAGCCACCTTCTAGACCATCTCAAGTGCCGGTTGTAACAGCCCATGTGCAAGAAAGAACTATGCAAAGTAAGGGGCAATAGAGAGATATCTCATATCCATTCAACATTATTGAGAAGATGAGGAAAAAAATGTAAACATCTCAATGTGGGAGTCATTAGCTATCCTAGGACAAAGAGACCTATTGCAAGCTGCTATGGCAAATTGGTCAGCATCGAATCAATCATCCAAAGAGCAAGAGATAGAGCTTATCAAGGAGAAAACCAGGGAGACCAATAAGGTAAAAGTTTTAAGCCCCCGCCATTATATATCTCATTGATCATCGAGAGATAAGTTGGTACATAATTTCATGATTAATTCAGGAGCAAGTAGCTCTGTAATGCCAAAAAAATAACCGATCAGTTGGGTCTTCAATATGAAGTCATTTCTAAAGATGTTGTGCAATTGGATGGGACAACGGTAACAACGGTTAGAGTAATCAAAGGGTTGAGCCTTACATTGCATGCATGTCCCAATGTGACCATCTTGCAAGATGTATCAGTCATAGACTTGCCACCACTCTTTGCATTGTGTTTGTCAAGAGACTTCACCGCTAAAATTGGAGGCTACTTGTCTACTGATTGGTCACACATGTTATTCAGAATGAGGTATGGATCTAAGGCTACAATCAGTCTGAACCTATTGCAAATTTCCACATTGAGCCTCATGTACCAAGCCCAATCAATGCAAATTGTACCATATTTGATCAAGAGGAATGCGTGGAGGCTCAAGAGACAAATACAAAGGTTAGAAACATTCTAGACCTAACTCTTGATGATTGGGCTCAGAGGGGACATGCTTTCGATCCATACAAGGAAATGGAAGAATCTAAATTAGGGGTCTATTATTTGCACAAGGAAAATTCACCGCTTCTTAGTATCACCAAGCCAGATGCTAAAGATGATAATCAAGTATGGAAACTATTATTTGATGGCTCAAGGAGTAGGTAAGGTGTTGGAGGGGGAGCTATGCTTGTTTCACCACAAGGTACAAAATATTACTCAACTTTCCATTTTCAGTTCGCTTGCTCAAACAACACAACCAAGTATGAAGCCTTGATCCATGAATTACATTGGGCAAGAAAGAAAGGTATTAAAAACTTGCAAGTGTTTGGGGATAGTGAGTTAATTGTGAACCAAGTCAGGGGAAAACATGCTGCTAAGAATGGTCTACTCAAATCCTATAAGCATCGGGTATGGGATCAGATTGAAGACCTTGAAGCATTCAATATTTAGGCCATACCGTGGAAGAAAAATGAAGCCGCAGATAGGCTCGCAACAATTGGAGCAACATTTGATGTGGTGGACAGTATCAAGAGAGATAAAGCATAACCACATATTCATGTCATTGTAAGGCCAGCTATACCAGATAATAGCACAAGCTGGTAGGTTTTTGAGAATGATCAACAAATCATAATTTTTTTACAAGAAGAGGCTGAGTTCTCAGCTAAAAATCAAGAGAAATTAGAAGCAGCAATATAGAGAGCAAATAGTGCAACTACAGAACAAACAAATTACCAAAGGGTTTAGTGACTTTAGAGTCAATTTTCAACCCAAATGATCAATTCGGAAAGAGAAGGCCAACATTCAAGTGAAAAGGAGGATTCTGAGCCCATTTGGTTGGAGAAGGTAAGATGCTCCAAATAGGCAAGATGAGTAGCAAACAAGAAAAGTATGACCTTGTGCATCTTTGTTAGGAATTCCTAGATGTTTTTGCATGGAGCTATGAGGATTTGAAGGGTTTTAACCCAAAATTGGCACAACACACCATTGAGTTACATTTGGAGGCTAAGACCATTAGTCAGCAAAAAAAAGGCCGGTCAACCCTCATATAGAGCCTCTCATGAAGAAGGAGTTGAATAAGCTCATTGAGGTAAGTATCATTTTCCCGATCAAGCACTCAAGTTGGGTGGAAAATCTGGTGCCGGTTAGGAAAAGGAATGGGGAAATCAAGGCTATGTGTGGATTTTCGGATTTAAACAGGGCCTCCCTCAAGGATCACTATCCATTGCCCTCCATGGAGTAGATTTTGTAGGTAGTGGCTAGTTCAGAAAGATTCTCCCTCTTAGATGGATATTCAGGCTATAATCAGATTATGGTGAAAGAGGAGGATCAATTCAAAACAACCTTTACCAAAAATGGGGCACCTATACATATAGGAAGATGCCATTTGGGATATCAAACATTGGAGCAACATTTCAACGAGCAATGGATATGGTGTTTAAGGGGCTGTTAAATAAAATAGTGCTTGTATATCTTGATGACATCACTGTATTTTCTAAAAATGTAGAAATTCACCTCTTTCACCTCAGACAGGTCTTCCAAAGGTGTAGGAGGTTTGGAGTGTCCTTGAACCCAAAAAAGTGCATATTCATGGCACATGAAGGTAAAATTTTAGGCCATATTGTGTCAAAGGAAGGATTGACAATTGATTCGGAGAGGGTAGAAGCCATCCACGCTCTACCATTACTAAGTCATAAGAAGGCTCTCCAAAGCTTCTTGGGGAGGATAAACTTTGTTTGGAGGTTTGTACCAAATTTTTCCACTCTTGTGAAGCCATTAATGATGATGCTGAAAAATAATTTGGATTTCAAATGGATAGCAGAGGGAAAGGAGAGTTTTGAAGCTATCAAGCATGCCATATCTCAAGCTCCAACTCTCATTAATCCATATTTCTCCAAAGAATTCTTTCTATACGCCTTCGGTGGTTTGGACACCATCTCTGCAATCTTGGTGCAACATAGTAAGGAAGGATTGGAGCAGCCTATTGCATTCTTTAGCCAAGGCCTTATGGACTATGAGGTAAGATATTCATTCATTGAGAAACATGTCCTTTCCATGATTATAAGTTTGAAGAATTTCATACATTTAGTGTCAAATAATATGATTCATCTACTAGTCACACATGCTAGTGTAAAAGATTTTCTTTTAAACAAGGACCTCAATGAAAAAAGGGTTGGTTGGGTAACCAAGGTCATGGAATATGACATTGATATTAAGGTAACCAAGTTGGTCAGGGAAAGGGATTATGTGAGAAGCTAGCTTCAAGACAACATGCCAAGTCAAGTGGTAAAGGGGAGGTTGTTTTGGTGCTACGCGACGATCAAGAGCAATCAGCCAATGCCTCACCCGATCCTTGTTGGACTCAAGATATAGTCCATTTTCTTCAAACAGGTCAAAGCCCTCAAGGGATGAGCAAGGCCAAAAGAAGATATTTTAGGCTCCATTGTATCCCATTTGTATTGGTTGATGGTATCTTGTTCAAGAAATATGTAAATGGTGTCCTCCTAAGGTGCCTCAAGGTAGATCAGATAAAGAAGGTGCTACATGAATTTCATGATGGAGAAATAGGTGGCCATTTTTCCGCAAGGGTGATAGGTCTTAGAATTATGAAGGAGGTTATTATTGGCCTAACCTTTTTCATGATTGTTATGCATGGATTAGGAAGTGTAAAAAGTGTGCCTTCTTCATAGGAAAAGAGAGGTTAGCAACCCTTCCACTCCACCCCATTTTTGTAAATGAACCATTCATGTAATGGGGCTAGATTTCATTGGAGTGATTAATCCAAATTCTATCTTGGGTCACAAATGGATCCTCACAACCACTGCATTATTTCACCAAGTGGATGGAGGTGGTTGCACTCAAGGAAGAAAATGAAGCCAACATACTAGATTTTTATGAAGGGATAGTGACGAGGTTCGAGTTCCGACCACCATTATATCAGATAATGCTTTGGCATTCCTAGGTGCCAAGATCACAAAGTGGGCAGTCAAAAATGGGATATACTTGAGCACCTCATCAAATTACTACCCACAGGGTAATGGGCAGGCTGAGTCCACCAACAAAAATATTTTGAAGATTATAAGGAGAACTCTAGACGAGAACAGAGAACTTGGCATGCCAAGTTGAAATCAGCCTTGTGGGCTGATAGGATTACTCCCAAGAAGTCAACAGGAACTCTCCTTATAGGTTAGTCTATGGAAGGGAGGAAAGGTTGCCTATATCCCTTGAATTTCCCACATTGGAACTCATGAAACAACTAGAACTATCCAAGTTCAAACCCATGGAAGCTAGATATGCAGAGCTCATGGAGTTGGAGGAGATGAGGAACCAAGCCATGCACATCATGGAAAAGGATCAAGCATTGATCAAGAGGTGCTTTGACAAGAAAGCAAAGGCTAGAAACTTCGAGAGGGAGATTTGGTCCTTAAATGGGATGCACAAGGAAAATTTGGGAAGGCACTCCAAGTTTGATGCAATATGGAGTGGCCCTTATATGATTTCTAGCTACAAAGAAAACAATGTTTTCTAGCTATCAAGGTTGGACGGAGAAGAACTACATATTCCAGTCAATGGAATCTATCTCAAGCATTGTTATTGAGTGAAATTTTCTTCTTGTACATATTAGTTTAGGAGTTTTAATTCCTCCAAGTGCTTGTAGCACATTGCCTTGTTTTAGTTTAGGTTGCTTTTGTAATAAGTGTTTATGCACTCTCTGCATATTCTATTTGGAATGTGTATGACATTTTGTGTTTGTACATAGTTGTGCCCTTGTTTCTCTTGCACTTTCTAGTTTCAGGAAAATTTGGTGACGAAGCAACCAATCCTCAACCAGGGTTTCTTTTGAAATGAAAATATCTAGTAGCACCCCGAGGTTGGAAGATATATTTTTTCAAGTGATAGGCTAGTTCTAGAAATCAATATGACTCCATGCCCAATGGATCCCCTAAGGTCACTAGTCTTCAAGATCAAACAGGTAGATCATCTCTCAAAGTCGCCAATTGTTATCTATTTTTACCCCGGTAAAATAGACAACTTAGGAGGATGGGTTGAGAACTAGAAAATTATTCTTAAATCAATATGGAATGATACAATTGGGTTTTAAATTTTGGGAAGAATTTCAAATGATTCAGGGAAGTTTTGGAGGTCTTGGGGCCATCCATTAGAAGTAGGCTTTTGGGCCTTAAGGAGTTTACAGCGTGAAAGAGGACCTAAGATTCAATAGAATATTCTAATAGCCATGTCAAGAATTATAATTCCAACAAAGTTCCTATGGAATTCATTTTCCATGCCCTACATGGTGGAAAAGATGAGACATCTTGAAGCATCATACACTTCCCAAGGCAATTCATTCTTCTGGCACACAACCAATAATCCCTCGGAAGGAAGGAGCCTATTCGATGTGATAAACTAAATTTTTATCTTGATACCACCTCTAATATATTAAAATTGTTGTTTCCATGTGAAATCATATAAAATTTCACCCGAAAACTCATCCGGAGCTCAAGTTATCACCTTCGAAAGTTGGCCTCTTGGAGTTGGTTGGACTGGTTAGATGGTTGGGGTTGGTCGGGTGTCGGATGCCCGGGGTTGGGCACCTTGGGGTTGGTTGGGTAACATTTTTGATGTGTATGATTATTTTTGATGCTCACCACACCCACCATACTTGCACCACGACACCTAGGTTGGACGAATGGGGGTTAGTCGGTTGGGGTTGGACGCCTTCGGGTTGGTTGGGTCGCATTTTTGACGCGCACAATCAGTTTGATGCCCATTGCACATGTCACACTTGTATGACACCTAGGTTGGATGGTTGAGGTTGTATGCCTTGGCGTTGGACGGTTGGGGTTAGATGCCCTGGGGTTGGTCGACAAGTTGGATGCCCGGGGTTGGTCATTTGGGGTTGGGAGCCTGGGGTTGGTCGGGTCACATTTTTTGATGCGTATGATTATTTTTTATGCTTGTCACACCCATCACACTTGCATAAAACCCAAGTTTGATGATCGGGGGTTGGTCGGCTAGGGGTTGGATGCCTTCGGGTTGGTCGGGTCATAGTTTTTGACACGTATGATCGGGTTTGACACCCGTCGCACTTTGTCACACACTTGCACGACACCCAGGTTGGATGGTCAGGGGGTTGGACACCTGGCGTTGGATGGCTGGGGTTAGATGCCTAGGGGTTGGTTGGTGGGGTTGGACACCTGGGGGTTGGTCAAGTCACATTTTTTTGACGCATACGACGCTTTTTTTGATTCTTTTCACACCCCTCACATTTTCATAACACATAGGATGGTTTGCTTATAGTTGACAAACATGGATGGATAGGTTATAAGCCTCATGAGGGTAGGTGAATGAATGACATCCCAACAACCTGAATTAATGAGGCATGGCACCCATGATTGCATGTGAGGAAAAGTACCAAAATGGATGGTTTCCCATACCTCTTTAATGCATCATGTCGGTTGGTAACCCCCTTTTCCCTATATATTGTAAAATTCACCTCATTTTGAGGGGGATTTTTCCAAAAGGAAAAAGAACTTTGTCAAAATTGTTCCAGAGCTATTATGAGCTAAAGGCCTCAAATTTGGGATTATTGTAAAATATTTTGTCTTGTGCTTATGGTATGATGGATTGTGCATGTTTCTGAGCAATAAAATTCATGTTTTGTGGCCATTTTCACCCTAACTTGTATGAATTGCATCTTCTACCTTCCATTACATTTATAAGTATATTGCAAGGCCCATAGTTTTTTGTGCTTTATGAATATAGGGAATTGATTGTTGTCCTGGACTGTGGATTTTTACCAGCCCTCTCCTTCTCAGTTTCTCCCTATTTTTCACTCACTGGGATTGTCTCATCCTTTCTTGGTGCATCACCTTCACTTAGAGTAGTTTTATTTCATGCATCTTTCTATCCCTATCTCCTTGGAAAGCATTAGAATATGGTTAGTTTAGCTTTGCCATTCTCTGCACTTTGGAGAAGTTGGCACTAGGTTAGAGGAAGAATTCAACTTTCTCCAGAGGATTATCCTACTTGCAAGGTCCCACACTACAGGATAATCCCATGTTATGCAGGTTGCACTGGTTTCCTCGTACACAAAATCACAAGCAATCAGGGGTGTTGTAATTTTGCATTAACACATATTTTCCCCATTTTTAGGATCAAGATTGATCTTCATAATATTCACTATTCATTTTTTCATATCACCCATCCTACATTCATATTTTCATTTTCATTAACCATGATTATACATTCCTTCCTTGTATGGAGAGAGAAAATGTGTCTAGATAATATGCACTCTTATCATTCGTTCAACTAGGGTATTAGGGAAATGAGTAAGAGAGACCGCCAAGGCTAACAAAAAATGGATAGAATTCAAAGGGGGTACAAGGACCACTAAAAGCACATACCCAAAAGGAAGCAACCCTTGTACTATGACAACCTATGGTTTCCAAGGCCCTAGGTTGAAAAAGAGGAAGGAGCCCTATTGAGGTATCAACAATATGGGGGTGATTAAAGACAAAGTAAACATACAAGATCTATGTTAGCCAAAGTAAAATATTTAACATAAAATGAACTAAATACAATATGTTAATCTATCATGTACATAAAATACTAAGCTAACATAAAATAGTAAACAAATATAGGAGACTAATCTATGCAAAATGACAAGTTGAGTTAGAGAACTTACCTATTGGGGGCGTCATTGATGCATCTATTTCCCAAAGTACCATACACCAAGAGAGAATAGATTTTGGGTGGAGAAGGGGAAACAATCATGTCCTAACTCACTATAGGTGACCCAAGAGTGCAAACAAACCAATCCAACAAGAAGAAGATCCAATCCAAGAGTCAAGATGCAAGAAATCCAAGAGCTAAGTGAGAAGATGCAAGTTGACGTAAAAGAGAAGAGAAAATGGTGAGTTCCTATATGTATTTGTGTATATTATATGTGATGAAACTATATTTTTGGTATTTATACCATTACCATCGATCACATGCGAAGGTGTCGACCAGAATTTGAAAATGTGCCGACACAATCACATGTGGGTGATGCTATCACTAGGGAGGGAAATGATAAGTGGTGTGTGAAATGTGTGATGCGATGAATGAAGATAATGCAAAAATAATATGGTCATGGTCATATAAGGTGTCGGAAGGGTGCAAAGTAAGATAAAAATATGAGAGAAAAAGAGGTACATAAATAGGACCAAAAGCCATTCTCTCTCCATGTATTATCCCTAACCCAATGGTTACGTGAATAACCATACCCCTATCTCGGAATGAGCCCCTTAAGGCACATGTTCCTAGAAATAGATGCATTAGTGACCTCTAACTTGGAAGAGAAATTATTAGTAACAAGTATGAAAATAGAAAGCGTGAAAAATTAGGTGTATACATATGCCCCAGTCATTGATTACCGCATGTCACAATAGCGAAACATGGGGTAGTCAGTGGAAATAATGATACATAACACCAAAACTAAAAGTAGATGCTGAAAGTAAATAAATGACTAGCTGAAATGAAATATACCTACCAATGTGTACCTGATAGTGTCGGTTGTCCTACCACATATGGGTGCAATCCATACTACTAGAACCCTAGAGAAGAAAAAATGAAAATAAACACTAGAGGATCATCAGTAAAATAAGACATAAATCACCTAGCTAGGGGCCCATGGGATGGATGTCATGTCATAGGATCATAGAGATAAGGTGTCATAGTGTCAAAGTCAAGCAACAACGGGAAAGAGGCCAAGATAACTGATAATAGGGTGTCGGGGTGCTGTTATGGAAAAATAAATCCAAGCAAGGTCAAGAACCTAAGCAAGGATGCAAAAGACCACAATGATCCACTAAGAAAGGCTAGGGTGAATCAAAGCCAAAATAGGTGGAATCAAGACCGCGACATTCCAATGGTAGGAGATGTCATGGAAAAAGAGAGGTGATGATAAACCCAAGTGGGGAAGAGGACCAAACAAATATTAAATATTTGGAGATGTGTGTAAAACAAAAGGGGGCCCGAGAGCCTAAGAGAGCACAAAGGATTAGGCAAAAAGAAAAAAGTAATATGTAATCATGGTGTTTGTAAGGAACTAACTATAAGGGGAAAATATTGCAGTGTATCAATGATAATATCATCAAATTGATGCATAATGTTTCTTCAAGAATGAGTCATGAGGTCCTCTATGGCATCTTTGTGTGATAAAAACATGTCGGTAAACCCTCGTAGTGTGGAAAAGAGTGTATTATCAATCGACTCTCTATCTAGGAAAGAACATCGTGGCATATGTCTTTTAGAGTGTGATGAGATTCAAAATGGGGTGGTGGTCCATAAGTTTATTGAGGTCGAGTAGGTCAAGGGGAAGGTAGGAGGTTCTGAGAGGAATCAACCCTATGCTTTTGAGTGAGTGAAGAGGTTTTAGGGATGGGCCACTTACTATGCAGAACTTGATAGTCGATGTCATTATGTGTGCAATACCCGTGATGAGAGTAGAAGAAAGGAGCTGAAGCAAAAGGTTGTGTAGCCTTTTTGGTTTGGTCATGTTTGACCTCGACTTCAATATTTTTCATATGACATTGATAGCCTCTACATTCATAAACATCATGCCTGGATCCTAGTTCCACGTGTAATATGCCTTGGCGATAGAACACTGAGGAGCCATAAGGGTAAGAGGTAAAGGGAGAGGTCTCATAGGTTGTAGAGGGATAGTGGGAGTATATGATAGAGGTACCAATGTAATGGGTGAGGATGGCGCCAATGCAAAGTAGTGTTTCGCTTAGTCATTGAGTCGCGATAAATAGGATCATTACCCATGAGATCATCGATTTATAGCCAAATTTGGCAGCCCGATATTTTGTAAAGGAGAAAGGGTTAGATAATTCGATGTTGGCATGTGAGAGTGTGACCAGTGGAGCAATTTGAGGCTCAGGCACTAGTGGGGAGGAATTGTTAATAACGTTCGTGGATTCCTCTGCGTTATTGGCCCTACAAGTTGTGTTTTGATAAGGGCCAATATAGTCTATAGAGGCATTGTAAGCTCTAGAAGCCATTGGCCCTGTATAAGATATTCCACAGGGGCCGATGATGTCTGGAAAAGGAGGATTTTTATCTTTGGAAGCTTGTTATTGAGGTACAAAAGGGTACTGAGGTGCTCTTAGGAATCTATTGTAAGATATGTCAATGGTATTGGTTTCAAGTCTAGAATACCTCATTTGAGCCAAGACAAGTTGATAGTGTGGAATCATAGATAATTCGGCATTTGAGACAACATGGGACTATCTCCAAGTTGTGGGAATTGAACTGAGACATACCTCCAGAGAAGGTCGACTTCCTCTACTTACCTCTAAAGCTAAGCTACTCCTAGTAATTGAAAAGCAACTACCTAAATATACTCTAACTTTCCAAGGGACCAAGGTGAGAAGGAGATGCATAAAACAAAAACCTAAACTAGAGAAGGTGATAGCACTAAAAATAAGGGGATGGACACTTAAGAAAGAGTGAAAAAGGAGGAAAATGACGATGAAGAGGACCGGAATGAAATCCATGGATCAAATTCACGTCCATATTTCTACTTCCATGACACACAATAAACATGAGACCTTTGGAATAACACATACAACATGCCTATGAATGAATGAGAGGAAAAAGAATGCAATAAAATAATAGCTAAGGCCAAAATGAGCCACAAAACCAAATATTTTATTGCTTAAAGATCATGCACAAAATCATCACGATACAGGAGGAAGATGTAAAAATTTATAGAGACATAGCCCAAGGCATGTGACTCTTAGAACACTTGTGCAACATGAAATGATGCCCTTGTATTCCTAAAGTATCCAACATTAAAACAAGGCATCACTTTACAATATATATAGAAAAATGAAAGGAGGAGAGAAGAAAGAGAGGGAAATTTTGAATTCTCCTTCCATCGACCGACCAACTTCATTTACTTCTCACGAAAAGATCTCGATCATCTCTAAAAATTTCACCCCATGCCACTTTCTTGTTGAAGAAGGAACAACACCCATACTACATTTAATTTTGGTAGTTGGGCCAATGGGATAGACTTTTCACATTCTAGATACATCTCCTTCACTTTGTCCACCTACCAACATTTAATCCATGAAATATGATTTCCTTCGCATAGAGAAGGATAAGATTCCTTCAAATAATATCATATTTGCAAAGATCAAATCAGATTGAAATTCATGTCCATTTTAGCAATCCACTGGAAAACCATTATTCTCTATGTCATGTGGATTTTTGTTTCAAAGCTTATGTGCGGATTTTTACCTCCGCAACTTTATCATCTATATTATGTATTTTATAGCAACATCTATGGACTTCTTGATTTACTTTTATTTGGGGTTTTTCTTCTTTAGTATAACACATTGCTAAGACATCTGCATGGCCTCTTCTAACCTTTCATAGCATAACTTAGACCTTGATATTCCTTCTACTTTCCCCATGGATTCATAAGAGCACGTCCTTTATTCACGCAGCTTTTTACTCCTTAGCCGTGGCATTGTCGTTCAATTTATGGCATGCTCAAACACACTTCCGTGACCAATCAATCCAAGTCTGTGAGTAAAACCAAGCTATATTTTTACAAGGGATATAAAAATAAACAACATTTTTAGTGACTCATAAGGGCCATCTACCTGCTAGATGAGATGATCAGTAGCCTTAACATCCATTGGGCATGGATTTAGCTTGAATTTTCTTGAGTCTGATTTCGTTACTCTACATTTGATTTTCTTAGTTAATCTGTAACTAATCCTTGATATTTTAAACCTCCTTCAAAAACATCTTGAGAACATGATGAAATAGTGCACAAGAACATCTCCAAGTAATAGGACTATGCAAATCACTTAGGGAAATAAACCTACACTACTAATAAAGAAATGTGCTAAAAGCACTTGGAGGAATTGAAATTCTAATCTATTATATACAAGATGTATGAAAAATCTTAATGAGAAGGTTTAAGATGAATCCCATTGATTGGGATTTGAAACACGTTCCCATCAAGATTAGACAACTCGAATGAGTTAGCCGCCTTGTAGTGGTGATGATGTATGGTCCACTCCAAATAACATCAAATTTGGAGTGTCTCCCTGGTTTAGCTCGATCCGCATCCCACTTCAAAACCAGATCTCCAACCTTGAATGTCTAATCTCTATCTTTTCTATCAAACCACTGTTTGGTTGACGCTTGATGTTGTTCCATCTTGACCATGGTGGCATTCTTGTTTTCCTCTAATTCCAAAATTCTACCATTCTTATTTCCCTTTGATATGTGCCTTCAAATTCAAGCTGCTGAGCCAACTCAAATGAAGGAAAATCAAGTGACAATGGAAATCTTGCCTCTTTACCATATACCAGTTTGTAGGGAGAAGTTCCAACAACCTTCTTCATTGTTATCCTATCTCGCCCAAAGAGCATTTTTTACCTTTGTGTGCCACTGTCTTTGATTGATGTCCATTTTCCTTTGTATGATTATGATCGGGGTATTCTTAGTAGATTCCGCCAATCCATTACCTTAGAGGTAATAATTGGAAGAAGTTTTCAGATAAATCCCAAGTCCCAAATCCCAATTAGAGATCTTTTATCCCAATAAAGCCTTTGCATTGTTAGAAATGATAATCGAGGGATGCTAAACCTTGTAACAATTTCTTCAAGAAATTACAGGATGATTGATTTAGTGGATTCCTTCAATGGTGCGGCTTTAGTCCACCTGGTGAAATAATTTGTGGCTATAAGAACCCATTTATGACTAGTGCTAGATGGGGGATTGCTCATCCTAGTGAATTCAAGACCCCATTGTATAAATGGTTGGTCTAATTTAATTGGATGAAGTAACAGGGCTGCCAATATTTTATTTCCAATGAATATCGCACATTCCTTACATTTTCTAATCCACATGTGAGCATCCAAAAACAATGTAGGCCAGAAATAGCCTTCTTTTATGATCTTCATGGTTATAGCTTTAGCAGAGAAATGTCCACCTAAGAAGCCATCATGGAACTCGATTAAAACCCTATCACATTGCTCACCTTCAATACACCTGAGCAACACTCCATCAATGTTTCTTTTGAAAAGGACACCATCAACTAATGCATAAGGAATAGATCGCAACCTCAAATGTCTTCTCTTTTCTTTATTCAAACCAAGAGGGTATGCATACAGTAGAAAAAAATATGACATATCAACAATCCATCTGTGATCACTAAATACATTCCTTTCATTACGTTGTCATTCAACATTATGCAACATCTTGTCATTTGAGGGCACTTCATTCATGAAGGCAGTTTTTGAGATTCCACAACATCTAGGGCCAACTACTCACAAAGTTCTCTTCCCCTTACCAATTTTTGGCCTTAATGGTCACATCATATTCCATGATTTTAGTCACCCATCCAACTCATTTCTCACTGATTTTTGCTCCCATAATGAAGTCTCTAACACTGGAGTGTGATACTAAAACCTTTATGCGGTAGCAACAATCATACTTTTGAATTTCTTCAAGGCTCTCATGATGGAAAACACTTGTTTCTCAATGTGATTGTACTTGAGCTCATAATTATTCAATGTTTGACTAAAAACACCACATGCTGCTCCATTTCTTTATCGTTGAGCTGTGTCAAAACCACGGCTATGCTAGAGTTTGCCCCATGAGCATACATGATAAAATCCTTGGTATAATTTGGATTAATCAATTTTGGGTCCTGAACAATCTCTTGTTTTATCTTTCCAAAGTTGTCCTTTCATTCTACGGTCCACTTGAATGTTGCATCCTTCTTGAGCATAAGATTAATAGGTCTTACCAAACCCATAAATTTAGGAATGAAGTTCCTAACAAAAATTATTTTCCCAAGGAAAGACTATAGAGCCTTCTTGTGAGATGGCAAGGAAAGAGATGGGATAGCTGCAATTATTTCTGGGTTAATGGAAATTCCTTCCTTTGAAACAACATGCCCCAAGATCTTTCCTCTAGGGACTTGAAAGTTTCACTTCTTAGGATTAAAGGATATACCAAACTCCCAACATCTTTCAAATACTTTCTCTATGTACAACATGTGATCCATGCATTGCTTGGAGAAAATAATAATGTCATCGAGGTAAACCAAAATGAATTGATTGATGTACCCTTTGAAAGAAATATCCATTTCTCTTTGGAAGGTTGTAATTATATTTGATAGAATGAAGGAAATTTTATGATACTCGTACATTCCCCATTTGGTGGTGAACGCATTTTTATACCGATATTCCTCCTTTAATTTGATCTGAGATTGAAACCAAGTAGCCATCAAGCATTGAAAATTTTTTGAGAACTCCGCCTTTGTTTATAGAATTTTCTCCATAAAGGGTCAAGGATAATGATATTTGAGAGAAGCCCTATTTAAATCCCAAAAAAATCCACACAAAGTCGTATTTCACCATTCTTCTTCCTTACTAGAACCAAATTTTCCACCCAAGTAGAATACTTGATTGGAAAAATTATTTTGGCCTAAATGAGTTTGGAGAACTCACTTCTCATGAGTGGTTCAATCTTGGGGTTGACTGGCCTCTTTCTGTCTAATTGGCTTGATGTTGGGATCAAGATCAATGGAGTGTTGGACTATATTTAGATTTAATTATTTTAAATATTCATAGTCCCATGAAAATACATCACTAAACTTCTGACATAAGGAAATAAAATCTTTTCTTTCAATTTCATCACATACCTTTTCAAGTAGAAGTTCTTTTCTTGGAATTGAAAAACTAGCCGAAAATCCTCTTGCTTTTGTTGTCATATTATTTTCCATTCCTTTGAACTCATTCATCTGATCAAAATATTCTCTAGCGTGACTAACCCTTGGGTAACTTGTTTTATTTTAGTTGAATAATTTGATCCCCATATACTTTGCAAATCAGCTTGCATCTTCGAGGAGAACTCTGCCACATTTTGGATGAATTACACAATTTTTCATCATTGTCAAATACCTGCTAGCAAGTCTAGTTGTCTAGAATAGATGGCCTAACCATCCTTTTAATATGTTGGGCATTCCCTTTAATTAAATCCTCAGTAGGGGAGAATTAAGAGCCAAGGGCCACCATTTGGTCTACATCTTTTTTTAAATTTATGGGCATAACCTATAGGTTGATGGCATCAAAGCTTTCTAGCAAATCCTAGACCCTATGCTTGTAAGATTTCAACAACTTGTTCTTTGTCACACATCTGCCGCAGACTTGGTGAATGACTAATTAAGTGTCTCCAAAGACCTGCAACTCCTTGATTTTCCTCTTTTCCATGAACAAAAATCCATGCACTAGTGCTTCATACTCTGCCACATTATTAGAACATGCAAATCACGTATGTATGAGAAAAGAACTTTTCATTTTTGGAGAAATAAGCACAACACCCACCCCGACTCCATTTTTGCTTCTTGAACCATCAAATAACATCCGCCATAGTCTAGAAACATTTTTTTCTTCTTGTTTGAATGTTATGGGTATCATAGATTCCTCTTAGAGAATATAATAAGTTCCCAAACCAGTCTCAAAGGTTTTAATCTCTTCATCATAAGGATCAAACTTATGATCTCTCTCTCAGCCCATTCATTCATTTAGCAACAAATCAGGCATGGGATTGGGATCATATGAATCAATATTAAGCTATTTGAATGGATGAGATTGGGATCATATGAATCAATATGGTAAGAAAAGATGGGCTCATCTTGTATTGTGAATCGGGTACCATATCTAGTTTTTAGAAGCATGTGACTCTAATCTAAGGATAAATAGCCACCCACCTTAGCAGTGAAATATCTAGATAAATAGATGGAAAACATAGGAGGAAGGTCAATGAATGAAATATCATGGGTTATAGTGAGGCTTGGGTAGGAATGAAGTGTCAACTCAAGGTCTTTTATTATGCAGGACATTCATAATTGACCCATCAAGTTGTAAAACTCCCCTAGACACAGGACTGTATTTGAGACCTAGGATATCAAAAAATTTATTGGGAATTACATAGGTACTAGCCCCTGAATCAATCATACAGTTAAAAGCTAGGTATTTTCCCATGATTATCGACATGTAAAAGGGTGGGGTTTTGATAGTTTTACTTACTTGATCGTCCCTTTCCTGATAAACATGAACCGTGACATGAGTCTTTTACATTATTGGGTCCACGGGAGGTAGCTTCTTGAGGGCTTCACATAGAAGATCATGTTGTGATGGAATAACAAGCACGTCCCACATAGAGACATTGACATTTTCCTTTTCATTTACTCAATGATGTTAAAGGAAGACCCACATGATTTCTACATCGTGGCATACTACCTTCTTTTCTCTACTATGGCGGTATTTGATTTGGTGGCTTTGGTTGAATAACAACCTCTTTATCCATGACTTTGATAGGAAGCCCAGCGGCTTTCTTTTGTTCACCGTGGCTTCCTTTTCTTTTCTGCTGCAACATTGGGGTGATCCGTGAAAGGTGAAAATTGTGCCTCCAACATTATTTTCTTGTCTTCGCGTGTTATCAACAACACCGACAAATGGTCTATCAAGGCTTCCTACCACTTGGTTAATCGGGCAAAAACCTCAGCTTTAAATAACATTAGGTTAGTGTCATTGTTGGTTTTTTGACTTACTTCTGCATGATTAGATTTGGTTCCTCTAGCAGTGGTTCTGTTGACTTGAAGAGCCTTGAACCATGTATGCTTGACGATGCATTGCCATTTCAAAACCAAGTTGGTTATGTGGTAGATTACATGGAAAACACCACTTTGTTTCTTGTGCCATATTATTTTTCATAGGAACTAAATCCTGACTTGAACTGGGAGGAGGAAGTGCTTGTGGAGGAGAGATTGTTGCCAAGGGAAGAGGAGGACTTTGAGCCTGCCATTTTTATTTTGTTGGTTCTATGCATATTTTTGATTGGGTTGCTGATTTCTCGATGGTTGATTCCCATTATTAGAAGACTGCCCTTGATTTTGATAATTTCTATGATATTGAGCTTGTTGTTTCTCTAAGGATATGAATTTTTTTGTCAATTTTTTAATAAACACCTTCATTTCTTCATCCTCCTTTTGTTGAGCAGGAGTTTATAATGTGGAAGTAATAGGTTCTAGATTTGGTTGAGGAATAAGAGTAATGGAAGGTTGGGAAACTTGTGGCAATTCAACATGTAAGGGCATAGGTAGCCTAGGGGCTAATTTCCCGGCTTGTATTAAACAATTTTATGCCCTTATAGCTAATGCATAAGATGCTGGTAGCATTATACCTCCCATAGATTGTACCATAACAACAATATCAGAGTTAAGAGCTTTCAAAAAGTAAAGAAATGCACCTTCAGCTGTAGGCCTGACAAGAGTTGGGATTCTATCCTAGGTTCTCTGGAATCTGAAGTTAAAATCTACCATGAGTTCACTTGGGGCCCTTTTGATGGTGGTTAGCTACTCCAATAGAGACAAGTTGTCTACTCTTTCTCTAAATTGATTACACAAAGCTGTACATAGCTCATTCAAATTTCTAACTAATCCCGCGGTCAAGATTTTGAACCATTGCAAAGCTTTTCCTTTAAAAGATGAAGCCAACAACTTAACTACTACATCCATCTCAACAATTTCATGAATTGCACACAAATTTGTAATATCTTGGATGTGATCAGATGGAGTGGTATGGTTTTCTCCTATGAAGAATGGGATATTCTTTAAAGCTACTACATGAATAGGATTTTGAGCATTTAGGGAAAACAAAAACCGATCCAGGAGGCTTATTCACTATGCATATCTTCTCTAAACCTCCCTAAACATAGAGCATGTTGAAGGTATTCTTGATACCTTTTTGATGGTATGCTAAACTTCAGAATTGGAGTTTGTATGCAAATTCTATCGCTGTCAAAGTTAAGGTCGTAAACGGGTCAACCCTAGTCAACAGGTCAACAAGTGGACCAATGACAAGGTGACACGTGGTAGTTGGAAAAAATGAAAATTTTATGGTCTTGTAATGTTTAAAAATCATTTCCATGGTATAGATCTCGTCACAAGCTTTCCGACGCATTTTGAATGGACCAAATCTGAGTTCGTATGCGAAAGATATGCATAGTCAAAGTTGTGGTCAAATGATGACGTGACACACTCTGACGTGGACAAATGGCATATTATGGGCATGAAACTTGGCAGGTTTGTAGTGGCTTTGGATTTAAAATAATAATAATAATCTATTTAATCCATTCCACGTGAATAATCCTAAATCCCATGGGATAAGGAGGATTTTGTGGCCAAAAGCTATCTAAAGGCTTATCCTAGCCCTTTCCCACCAAATGTGGGGTCAATGGCTAGATTGGGCGCCTAAACCTATGGAAGGGGATTTAAACCCATGAACAGTGCCAAAATACTTATCATCCTTACCAAACCACCACTTTTTAGCAAGTAATGGAACATGAGATCACTTATGTTTTAAGGGACCTTTTGGTAGGTTTGTGAATGGACAATGAAACCGATTTACAGAGATCACCATTTTCAAGGTACTTACGGTCCAAATTTTGTGATGGTGTCAAACATAAAATTTTTCAAAATTCTGAGATATTTCTAGAAATATAAATTTTGTTAAAGTAAGTGCTGCAGAGTTTCCTATGTAGGCATTTTTCCATCACAGTTTCATAGAACAAGCATGAGGAGTAGGCAAAGATCTGCATTTTCCAACCACTTGGTCGAATCAGGCCATGGAGTAAAAAAGAAGTTTTTCATAATTTCCTCTAGTTTCCAGAAATGTAAACTGATTTTATGTAGGTTTTGTATATTTCAAGTTGTATATTTATTTCGAACATAATTTCATAAGAAACTATTAGTGAAAATATTGTAGGGGCCATAAATGGACTTGGGAACATTTCTGGTAAATTACAGAGTTCCAAGAGGTATGAATCAACTCATTTACATGTATAAATATCTGTTAAGTCAATAATGAAGGGATATTTTACTTCATTGGGCAGTAATAGATCGATTCTCTTTTTGAGAATCCGGAGACGTAGCCTTCGGGTGAACTCCGTTATCAAGTTCTTGTGTTGTGGATTTGATTTCAATTTTTAGAAGATTTTGATCAAATAAAAACATTCAAGTTAGTTTATTTGATTAATTATTAAAGCAATTAAAAAAATTTAATTGGAAGGAAGTAAATTTTAGTATCCATAACCCACAACAAATCTGAATACACTTATTAACTTGGATTTAAATATCAGATTGAGTGCATTCTAAATCAACTGTGATTATTTTATTTGGATTTGTGATAGATTCAGATATTTCACTTAAGTTTAAAATTAAGGATTAATTTGATATTTTGGAAGATTTTAAGTTTTGGGCTTTCAAGAACACCCATAATTGATAAAAAAGGAACTCTTGATCAAGTTGAAATCTTTTAAAGTTAAGAATCTGAGAATTTTCTAAGTACTGGAAAAATTTCAAGTACCATTTTCAGATCAAGTTTGGTATCATAGCTGGTTTAGCTCTTGATTTGCTTCACTTTATGTGGTTCAAAATTGGTTTTTGCATTTTGGCTTGATCTTTCATTTTGGTTTTTTATATCTAATGCTAAATTACTCCTAGGAATTGAAAAACAACTACCTAGCTCTACTCTAACTTTCCAAGGGACTAGGGTGAGGTGAGAAGGAGATGCATAAAATATAAACCTAAAATAGAGAAGGTGATATCACTAAAAATAAGGGGATGAACACTCAGGTCAGATTGAAAATGGAAGAAAGCGATGATGAAGAGGACAGAATAAAATCCATAGATCAAATTAATGTCCAGAGTTCCACTTCCATGATGCACAATAGGCACAGACCTCTGGAATAGCACATACAACATGCTTTTGAATGAATGAGAGGCAAGGGAATGTAATAAAATAATAGCTAAGGCTGAAATGAGCCACAAAAGCAAATATTTTATTACTTAAAGATCATGCATCAGATCATCACGATATAGGAGGAAGATGTAAAACATTTACAGAGACATAGCCCAAGGCATGCAACTCTTAGAACACTTGTGAAACATGAAATGATTCCCTCATATTCCTAAAGTATCGAACATTAAAAAGGCATCACTTTACAATATATATAGAAATGAAAGAAGGAGGAGAGAAGAAAGAGAGGGAAAATTTGAATTCTCCTTCCACTAACAGACCAAATTCATTTAATTCTCTAAAAATATCTAATCATCTCTACAAATTCTACCTCCCATGCCACTTTCTTGTTGAAGAAGGAATGATGCCCATATTGCATTTAACTATGGTAGTTAAGCTGACTGGGATAGAAATTTCATGTCCTAGAGACGTCTCCCTTCACTTCATCCACCTACTAACATTTAATCCATGAAATCTGATTTCCTTCACATAGAGAAGGCTAAGATTCCTTCAAATAATATCATATTTGAAAAGATCAAATCAGATTGAAATTCATGTCCATTTTAGCAATCTACATAAAACTGTTGTTGTTCTGTGTCACATGGATTTTTGTTTGATTTTGTGAGGCTTTTGACTTGTGTGGCTTTATCATCTATATTCTACGGTTTATACCAATAACTATAGACTTCTTGATTTTCTTCTATCTGTGGTTTTTTTGCTTTTGTATATCACGGCTTGTTAAGCCATCCACAACCTCTTCTAACCTTTTATGGCATAACTTAGACCCTAAAGGTCCTTCTATTTTTCCAGCGGTTTCATCGAGCATGTCCTTTATTATGTAGTTTCACTCTTTAGTCGTGGCATTGCCTTTCAATTAGTGACATGCTCAAACACTCCCATGGCCAATAAATCCAAGTCGCATGCAAACCAAGTTGTTGTATTTTTGTAAGGGATGCAAAAATAGAAAACAATTCCCATGCACACCCACTAGTAGGGGAGGTTTATGATAAGGCATAATAGGGCCAAATTTTGAGATATTAACTATAAAATTTGATTATGTATTCAAATCATGCTAGTTATGGTGGTAGCATGGGATAAGGCCATCTATTCTAGGAGTTTTATTATCATTACATTAAGGTCCATATAAAAGGAGTGACCTTTAGAGGTGGGTGCTTGTTTGTGACTATTATGCTCATTAGTAGGAGTTTTAATGGACTCACTTTGATAAGTTCTTAATGGAGAATATTGATCATGACTAAGTGCTTCTTGATTAGAATGAGGCCTAGTTATTTCCATGGCATTGATATGTATCCCTCATAAACCTCCATCTTTTTCAGGAGTAAATAATTCAATTATGTTAATATTCTTAGTGATAGATCTAGGATCAATTTTCCTAACCTCAACCATGTTACATTCTATTGAGTAACCTTCATCTAATTGATTAGAGGGACATTGTTGGGACAATAGAGTTTCACAAGTTAGATCGGGGCATGTGGGAATATTGAAAATTGTAGTATGGGAATTAGAGTATATGGGAGTATGAAGAGGAGATGCAAGTATAAATGAATAACCCTTGGATAATTTCAGGTGGTTCAACTATGCCAAAAATATCCCCAAAGATGACAATTTTTCTATCTATAAGCTAAAAATAGGATTATGGAAAAGCGTAATATAGATGCAATCGGTCCTGTAGAGAATTTACATAGGGGGACGATAGTGTTGAAAAGGAAAATAAACTAATAAAAACACAATCAGCCCCTGCATAGAAGTTATAAAGGGGTTGAAGGTATCGGATGAGATCTGGACAAAATAGATAGGATTGAGCCTACAGAATTGACATATGGGCCAATATCATCTAGGAAAATTAGTTTTTAGGGATTTTGAAAATTTTAAAGACTAAAATGAGATAAAAATGAAAATTTATGCTTTTAATAAGTTGTGCTTGGTAAGAAGGTACGGAATAATATTCACGTCAAGTTCACCAAGGATGTATGGCGGGAAAAAATGTGTCTAGATAACATGCACTTATCATCCGTTCAACTAGGGTATCGAGGCAATGAGTAAGATACACACCAATAATAGCACACAACAAATAGAATTCAAAGGGGGTACAAGGACCGACTAATATTACATACCTAAAGGGAAGTAACCCTTACAGTAGGAGAACCCACGGTTTCCAAGGCCCTAGGTCGAGAAAGAGGAAGGAACCCTATTGGGATATCAACATTATGGGGGTGATTAAAGACAAAGTAAACATGAAAGATCTATGCTAATCAAGTAAAGTATGTGACATAAAATGAAGAATGAATACAATATGCTAACCTAGCATGTGCATAAAATACTAAGCTAACATAAAGTAATAAACAAAGATAAGAGACTACTCTATACAAAATGACAAGTTGAGTTAGAGAACTTACTTATTGGGGGCAGTCACTAATGCATCTATTTCCCAAAGGACCATACACCAAGAGAGAATAGATTTTGGGTGGAGAAGGGGAAACAATCCTGTCCTAACTCACTATAGGTGACCCAAGAGTGCAAGCAAACCAATCCAACAAGAATGAGATCCCATCCAAGAGCCAAGATGCAAGAAATAAAAGTGTTGAGTGAGAAGATGCAAGTTGATGCAAAATAGAAAGTTCATGTATGTATGTTTGTATATTCTATGTGATGAAACTATCTTTTGGTATTTACATGAATGCCGCGTAGTAGAAGAAAAGGCATTGGCCAGGAATTTGAAAATGCACCAACGTAATCACTAGAGGTGATGGCATTGGCTAGGAGGGGAAATGATAAGTGGTGTGTGTAATGTGTCATGAAGAACAAATGTAATGAAAAAATAATATGGTCATGGTCATGGTCATGTAAGGTGTCGAAAGGGTATAAAGAAAGATAAAAATATGAGAGAAAAAGAGGTGCATAAAAAGGACCAAAATCCATTCTTTCTCCATGTATCATCCCTAACCCAATGGTTATGTGAATAACCATACCGTACGTACCAAAATTATAAGGTATTTATCTTTGTCGAACAACGTGACACGTGCCCCAATGATGAAACAGTCTCCTCGCAAGGTGTTCGGGATCCGGAAAATCTCTCCAAGTGTGCGTGAACATCCCGCATGCCCCGCTTAGCCCCCGCGTGCTTTTTTTTTCCTTTCCCCTCTTTTCTTAGCCTTTTTCTCTTGAAGTGACGAAACCGCCCCTGCTCAGGCGGCGGTCTCATGATCACCTCCCGAGCAGGGCGGTGGTCTGTAACCACCACCCCTACTTAGGGTGGCGGTCCTTACGCGTTTTCCAAAAGCTCTTTTAACACGACTCACGTAAATTCAACGTTTTACCACTTTCTTTCATCGCCATAAGCTTGCATTTATGATTACGGTTCCTGGAATAGTGTTTTGCCATTGTTTATAGTTTAAGAGTTCTATTTGGCTTTTACCTTGGGTAAATGCAAATGCTATAAATGGTTGGCTTGTGCTCAAGCAAATGGCCCCTCATTCACTTCTCATCTTCTCATTTTCAGTAATTCAGTCTTTTATTTTGCTTAGGATTCATAGTTTAGTTCGTTACATGCTTAGTTAGCATTGTTTTACTATTGGTAAGCCACATATCCATCTTGTGCAAGCAGTGTTGTTATTTCATCCAATCCATTGGAGTAGAATAGCTTAGGAAGCCATTAAAGTTGCAGGTTTTCTCCTCAAATAGGATAGTTTCAGGTTCTGGATGCTTTATGTTGCATGACTCATAATAGATCCCACTAGGAATTGCATAAGCCAAGCTCTGTACTCTTGCGCTATCCCTCTCCTACTCGCATTGTATTCAGTCTGTGTCTTGAGCTACCTTTATCCCAATATCTACTTCTGTTGATGCTAGCATTACACACTTTTCTGGATCCACGTGAACACGAAGGAATGAGGAGATCACACTGAGGGGACAAGATCACACACACCATCGGATTCGCCACTGTTCTGCAGAATCCAGGTTCTAGCTTTCAAAGTTCTAGTTAGAATCATATCAAATAGAGTAGTTAATTGCTTTATTTCAGTAAATTCTATTCTCGATATTTCCAGGGAAGCTATGGGGATTGATAGTTTCTGAGAAACTATGATTCACTCCTCACTTCTGAGGTAGGATCGAGAATCTTGCAAATAGATTAGATGAGCTATTTTATTGTTTAGAATAGATCTACAAATTGCACAGACAAATAGCTACACTCGGTTATTTTGTTTGTTTTAAATTATTATTTTAGTTATCTTTCTAGATATTTTAAATAGTTGTTTTCTTAAATTCATAAAGTTCATCAGAAAACACAAAAATAGAGAAAACATATATGTTATAGATACACTTCACATAGTTAAATTTCATTTTGTTACAGTTAATTTACTTTGTTACTTTTGTATGACAATCACGGGACCTAGAGAGCCCAGGGAATACATATTCGAGCCAATCGTGCCCCAACCCAATCTCATCATGCAATAATCGATATAGATCAAAATATTAGGATTCAAGTCTTCCCAACAACGGTAATCTTGCAAAAATCAATTCTCAGTTGAGCGGACTAAACATAGAAGACGACCAAGCACACACATTTTGGTCGAATCAACCGAACTACAGATTACCCTAGGCAAACATTCATATGACTGTAGAAGGGTTCGAAAGAGAACAAACCTTTGGTTGTGATCCTTTGGTCCCACAGCCAGATGCAGGAGACACTCTTCTAGATATAGATACCAGCCTAAGAATCTAGGTTGCACGAACACCTGTAGGGTATTATGAGAAAATCACACAGTTATTGATCCTAAATATAGAAGCTGAGAAAGCATATGATTACTAGATATTAGGGATTAGGACTTGATTTCACGCATGACCATAACAGGTCCACAATGACTAAGAGTCTACGGTTGTGACCCATAAATCCCGCAGCCCAACGAATCCGCAGGAGAATTAGACATAGACACTAGCCTACGCACACTAGTATTCCAGTCTACTCCACTTCCACCTATCATCATCGAACAATTATCCTTGCTAGACACAACAACTAACAAAGCTAGAGAGTTCTGGACTAGGCCAGAGAACCATCCATAGAATTGACTACATTTACCATCCACCATATGACCCTGTCCAGGAGAAATACACGAAACTATCCCGGGTCATTTTCCATGTATTCCACAACCCATAGATCGAATCACGCCAGAGCTCGATATTGATTGGAGCCTTTGAGCAATCATCCTTGCTGACCGATCTATCACACCAGCCCAAGTTAGGAGGGCTTTCTTTGCTTTAGATTCGCAAGTTCCGTTAGTGCACATTGAAGACATTAGATTGCCTAACTAGTTTGTCTATATCTCACACATATTCCATCCCCACCGGCTGTCTCGGCACGACCTCGGGAGGTCGGGTGTGAGGAAGAGTCACTTGTAGATTCCCACACTCACTTGTCACTTTTCCATCGTACAAAATTGGTGAACCTGACGTGAAACAAACAAAATTAGTGAAGCTGACGTGAACTTCCTACTTTCTAGTTTGGAGTCATAGTATCACATGTTCTTCCAAGTTTAGTATACTTTTCATCTTCTCCGCCTCATTGGCTTTCACCTTCGCTCCTTCCCATTATTCTGTGGGTATTCATATACCCCCCGAATATGTCGGGATTCGATGCATATGGTAGACCCCTCTTGGGTCTTGAGGCATACTACGCCCAACAGAATAGACAATCATCACCCTCGCTCTCAGTGTGGGGTGACAACTATTCAACTAGTCAGTTATCAACACAAACTCCAAGGATTAGATATAGCTCGTCCTTCCAAACAGAGGAGTTGGAACAACTCGCTCAAACATAACAAACAGAGCCTTCGGGCTCAAACAATATGACCTTCACTTTGGAGAATCTGGTTCATCTCCTCGGATGCTACTTAGACTCATACCAAGGTTTAGATGATGAATATTCGATACGTTATGCCAGGAATGACCAACGTTCTCAAGGTATGTATCCACTGTAGGAGGTTTACAACCACAACCCGAGGTCTCTTTTCAAGAAAATACCTCTATGCCACTGCATATAGGAAATACTCTCGGAGAAACTTGGAAAGATAGCGATCAGTTCATAGCAGGATATCACATGCCTGTACAAAACCATGGTATACAACAAACGCCACCAAGGCAAAATATCGTGACTTCACCAAATGAAGTCATTTCAACTCTAATAGAAAAGGTTAGAGGGTTAGAACTTGGCTAAGCAAGTCAAAATTCACAATTCATGCAAGCAGGGAGTTCCAATCCTCCACACCATCCTAGCCAAGTGGATCTCCTCACAGGAGTAGGCACGTTAGGCATGACTCCTCAGTATTCACAACAAATGCCAACTAGACCCACCATCTCTAGCACTGTTCCTCCCGGTCTAGTATAGAACAATCCATTCCTGGATAGTACCCCGTCATACTTAAACATATACTCCAAATCACCACAAGGGGATATGTTCTCCTCTCCCGACATTTTTCTCAAACACAGGGGCTTCCTTATGCCCCTACCAACGCATATGTTGTGCCATATCAACAACCCATCCCACCACCGCTCCCTCAACAGGTGCCATCAATGGTCGAAACATATGCGATAGGGACTTACTCAGAATATTTGAAAGAGCCCTTGGATTTCACCATACGAAGTGTCATGCTTCCAAGACCTCTTCCCAATTTTCCCAAATACAAAGGAGAGGGAGATCCAAATGCGCATATCAAAGCTTACGCTACAGCCATTCAAGAACTACTCCCATGGGATGGGGTTGTTGCTAAAATATTCCCAAAAACCTTGGAAGGCATCGCTCTCGATTGGTATTATAGAATACCTGAGGCTTCCATCCATTCGTTCAAACAACTCGTTTCAGAGTTCATCAAGGCCTTTGACATGAACAAACTATTAAGAACAGGAATCAGGGAGTTCTTACACATCAAACAAGAACACAACGAATATGTCGCCCATTTCATCCAAAGGTGGCGTACAGTCCTTTATTCCTCGGCAAGTGCTCCAAACATGGATCAAATGGAACTATGTGATTTATTCCTTCATTCGCTTAGCAGAGAAGTGAAGGAAGAAGTCCAGAAGTTCCCATTACGAACTTACGATGAAGTACTTAGAGAGTGCTCTTGAATAGATCAAGCAATAATTGATAGTGGTCACAAAATATATGGAGCAAACGGGAGGTTAATCGCCCCAATCAGAACACTACAACTTATCCCACTACCACGAACGTCAATCAAGGACCTAAAATCCTTAACAAAAATCAAGGTGTAACAATAGATGGAGTAACCAACCAGCCTAAAAAGGTAAATATTGTCAATACTCCACAAATAAATAGCCAACGAAATAACAACTTTACCCGACGATCAATGTAGTGGATTTTAATCATCCACAACAACAACAACAATGGTGAAATCCCATATAGGGTCCAAGCCAAAATTCAACTAGATACCAAAACTAGAATTCAAACCAAAGACAACAAACGCAAAATTTTAATAGACAACGGTTTGATCAAAATTTTGGGCCACAATACACATCAAATCAACAAACTAGGAATTACAATCCTAATTGCATCTTTGTGGTTCCAAAAATTCGGGGTCATGACACTAGAACGTGCCGTGACTACAATAAATTCATGCACGGCGCTTGCTAGATGAACAATTTTTTTATGGATATGTTCTTAGTAGATCCTACGTCACCAACGTCAAATACCTTTTCAAGGGCAGTTTCCCCTCAAAATGCACCCCTGAAGATCTTTAATGATCCACTCCCAAATCATGATAACAACAAAGCTAAATCCAAGCTGGGACGAACAAGGGTGCAATGACAGAAACAATGATCATGAAGCCTCGACCTCACTAAATCCATTAGTTGCGCCATGCACTAGGAAGTCAACCACGACCTAAGGTAGTCGGTTTAGTAGAGTTAGACCTTTGAGATACCCATCGAAGCTATAACAAGACGCGAGAGTATTTCTTTCAGCTAAGTCAAGCCACTGCCGAGAGGCAGATGACATCCAACAAATCATAGTAAAACCGTGGGAGCCTATGATTTGATTAACAACCTAACAAAACCTTCTCACACATTTCCTTCTTAGACTTACTAAAGAACTCTCCTGCCCACAGGGCTGCTCTTTTAGAAGCATTAGGTTTAGGTCATCTAATTAACATCACTCCACCACCTGAAACATAGGTAAATCATGTGGAATTTGATGTTCATCCTCCAGGGTAGGCAGATAGGGATGTCAAATTCATATTCGAGATAAACAAAATGCCGATAGATGTTGAGATCGCACGCCGAGGTGATCCAGCCTTACATTTGCAAGTATGGGTTTATAACAACTATGTAAAGCGTGCAATGGTTGATGATGGGGTGGCAGTTAACATAGTCCCCTTCTCTTTCCTCCAAAAGCTAGGGTATGGAGAAACCAATTGCTCCACAACTTGAAATACACTAAGGGGCTATGATAGTCTTAAAGCCACCTCGGTTGGAACTATAATATTACCAGTCACCTTAGGACCCAAAACCATCTTGACTGAGTTTTATATTATAGATCAGAAACTAACTATAATATGATCCTCGGCCGACCTTGGATACACTGCATGAAGGCAATCCCTTCTACACTATTTCAAGAAGTAAGGTTTTTACATTTAGGAAAGGTATTCATGGCCAAAGGTGATCCAAAACCATTTGATGTACACCTAGCTGACTTAAAGAAAAGACCAGGCATACACTCGGAGTTTGAACTCCCAACAAATCAACTTAATAAACCTACCGACGCAAAAACAAACGAAAAGTTGGTACCTACGATAGATCTTGAAGCTATGAGCCTAGCAAAAGTAACCCCAACCCCTAAAGATGAGGCTAACACTGTAGAAGCAGTATCATTAAGAACTACTACAAAAATCGTTGAACTGCTAGAAAATGATCTACCAATATTCTTACCATTCGATTCAGTAGGCATAGGATATCCCCTAGGCATTGGCTCTCTTCCAGCAGAGGATCTCTGTATGGTGGAAGTAGAATATGAAAACACAACAAATATCCTAGCATCCATATTCCCAGTCAAATATTGGACACTCCATTTTGATGGAGCTAGATGCCGATTACGGAGCGGGGGCAGGTGTAATCTTCACTTCCCCTGAAGGAAAAGTCTTACCTTTTTCCTTTAAACTAAATTTCGAGTGCACAAACAATGGCACTGAGTACGAAGCCCTCCTCCTTGGCCTCATCTTAGCTAAAAGAATTGGTGTTGATAACATCAGAGTCTTAGGAGACTCACAATTGGTAGCAAACCAAGTCTCAGAGATATATGAAACCAAAGCCGAGCATTTACAGCTTTACAAAAAAGTTGTATTAGATTTAAGCAAGGAATTTGACTTCATATCAATTGAAGCAATCCCGCGAGAGGAAAATCTTCTCGCTGATTCAATAGCAACTTCCGCATCACGTTTTACTCCAAGCAATAAGTTAGAGGATACCTTTTCATGGTATCCCTTCGTGATGAACCATTGATAAAGACAATGACAAATTCTCTTTTAAACAGAAATGAATCTACTATCCTAGACCATGTTGATAGTGATATGGCCACTTTGGATTACTTAAACACCTATGCGGCACTACATCTCTCCTATCATATGATAGATTTGTCCTTAATCCCACATTCGTCTTCCTACTTCGGAAATCCCATGGTGGATCTTCCCTCACAAATGGAACCTAGCATATGCACAGTAGAAAATGGGGATGATTTGGATTTACCTCCAGTGCCACCTAAGTTTGAAGAGGGTAACACCTCTTTGATTGAAGAAAAAATTGATATTAACATCGGAACGGAAGACGAACCAAGGATATTGAAATTAGGGTCCTCGTTAACCCCAGAGGAAGTAGAAATACACACTCGGATCCTCAAAGAACATCAGAAGGTGTTTGCATTTAATTATAAGGAAATGACATGGGTTGCACCCCACATCGCGTGTGCACCTGCCTCGTCACTAAATCTGATGCAAAGCCAGTTAAACAAAAATCGAGACCCATGAAACCCAAGGTAGCTCTCATGGTAAAAGAGGAGGTAATAAAACTCCTCCAAGTAGGATTTATCAAGCTAGTCGATTACTCCCAATGGGTGTCTAACATCATTCCCATTCTCAAGAAGAATGGAAAGATACGCATCTGCATAGATTTTTGAGACATCAACAAAGCATGTCCTAAAGATGACTTCCCGTTGCCATCCATTGATGTCATTGTTGATGCAACAGCTGGGTTTGAACTTTTGTCTCAAATATCTGAACAAGATCAAGCTAAAACCACGTTTATAACTCCTGGGGGAACTTATTGCTATTTTGTCATGCCATTTGGTCTCAAGAATCTTTGGTGCTACATACGAGCTACCATGACATATATATTTCACAATTTAATTCATAAAATCATGGAATCCTACGTAGATGACTTGTTGGCTAAGGCCAAGAAGCATTGTGACCATCTGGAAATACTCTGCATCATTCTCTCATGGCTGATAGAGTACGGAGTCACGCTAAATCCGAGGAAAAGTGCGTATTTGGAGTAACAGAGGGAAGCTCCTAGGTTACATCATATCATTACGAGGGATAGATGTTGACCCAACCAAAATTCGGGCTGTCCTCGAAATAGTTCCACCTTCGGATGAATTTGGAATCAGGTCATTCCTCGGAAAGCTGGGTGCAATCCGGAGATTCATCCCGGACTTAAGTTTCGCCATACATCCAATCAAAAAATTTCTCAAGAAATATTATAGCATTGATTGGATTAAAGACTACAATGAAGATTTTGATGCGGGTTAAGCATTTCTTATCACCACCTACACTAATGCCACCTAAGCTAGATCGCCTGCAGTTAATTTTATATTCATGAGCAACCAATGTCTCGCTAGCCCGCATGCCGCTCAAGAACAATGACAAGAGAAAACGCGTGATTTATTTCATTAGCTAAGCGTTTCGACTATGAAACACGTTATACCCAAAGCGTAACGAGAATGCCTCGCCATAGTTTTTGCAACCAAACACCTAAGACATTATATGCTAAATCAAGAAACAAGGGTCATGGTAAAAACGGACCATTTATGAACTTTCCTCACACAAGGGTCCTTGTCTAAAAAGGCTGGACGTTTTATAACCTTAATGGGGGAATTCGAATTAACATTTGTAAATCAGAAGTCGGTTAAAGGACAAATCATCGCAGATTGGTTAGTTGATAACCCATTAGATGGAGGCGATCTAGTAGATTTAGATTTTCCAGATGAGTGCGTATACTACATCGAAACCCAACCCTCTATCTCTAAGTGTCCCTGGTACGCTAATATCATTAATTATATCATGGACCATACGTATCCAGAAGGAGCTACACTGCAACAAAGAAGGTGGTTACGTATTATCGTAGCTAAATACATCATTATAGAGCAAGTTCTCTATCGGAAAGCGTTCGATGGAATGCTCCTAAGATGTGTCGACACGGAAGAATCCAAGAAGATTCTCCATGAATCCCATAGTGGAATGTGTGGAGGCCACTTTGGTGGTCATGCCACCACTCGTAAAATACATCGAATGGGCTATTTCTGGCCTACTCTAGAACACGACGCAAGAGAGTTCGTATTGAGGTGTCATAAGTGCAAGAATTCTCCCACTTGAGATCCATATGCCAACACAAGCTCTGACAAACGGCCAAGCTTTACTCCATGGCCCTTTTCTCGTGGGATCTTGACTTGATAGGGAAATTCTCTCCTCGTCTATAGATGGCCATAATTTTATAATCATGGCCACTTAATATTTCACCTAAGTGGGTAGAGGCTATGCTCTTACCACTCTTTGCATCGGGTTCTTTGATCACCAAGTTCATTTTGAACCAAATCATTTGTAGGTACGGTGAAACTCCGCAAGTCATTATCTCAGATAATGGGACTTCTTTTAAGAATTAAGTTCACTGAATGTTCACGAAAGTGTAATAAATTTAAAATAAGCCATCATACGGCTTCCTTGTATTACCCTCCAGCCATGGCGACAGTGGACGGGCAGCGAATAAAACACTAAAAGCCATTCTCCTTAAAGTGGTGAAAGAAACCAAACGAGATTGCGCACGTTTTAAAGTTATATCCGGCCTTATGGGCCCACTGACCTCAAAATAAAAACACCTTGGAAACGTGTAGAGAATCTCATTTTCGTTGATATCAAGAACGGCGGTTCTCCGACTCGGATCGAAAGATATGTCGATCACATTTCATTTAGGATTACGGAATGAAGCGAAAACGGGAAGCACGTTTTTCCCAACTAGAAACTTGGATGAAACGTGGTTATGCCTTGAACGCTGAATAATTCTCTCTCTTCCGGATTTCGCGGGCTGTCTTTTGAATTTTCCTTCAGGCCCTAGGACATATATCCCATTGGTTGACCTCGTGCTCAAGACTCGCCCATTGACTTTTTGACTTCGACAAGAAGAGTGAGGACACGAAGGAAATTCCGATTGGCCTAAATGGTTAGGCCCACGCGTATTTCGCCTCATTTGTGAATGTCCCATTTGATTTTGGGAATGGTGCATCATTTATATGTACACTAGAAGGGAGGAATTTTGTGCCCGCTCGTCCCAATTGCTTTTGGGCTCCTTGAAGTGTTTTTACGCGTGGATTCGGGCATTAGCGTCCACTTTATATCCACTCTACGAATGCACCCCTTCATATAGATTAGTCCAATTTTTCTATTGATCGGGCTTGCCCGCCGCACAAATGTCCCATTAAGGTCCCATTTGCAAAGTAATTCATTGGACTCATCTGATGTGGTTGGGCGGTTCCGTACCTTGTCCCACTCGTCCCACCTTGTCTTGGCCGGGAGGACTTCGATTTTCACAATGATATCGGCCCAAACTATCTGCGAATCACCTTCTCACAATTCTCAAAGCTGAAAGCTCCCTCTTCTTCGGTAACCATCGGGGAGTTTAGAAAGATTCTGAAGGGCAAGTTTCGCTCTCATTTTTTTGAATTTGGACATCTGATGCATGTTATCAAATTTCTTGGGGTGAATTCTGATAACTAGAAGCTTCATGGTGTCACATCTATCCATATATATATCTCTTTGGAAATAAACACATACCGACATTTTACTCAAATAAACAAGTCAAACATTGATCAAACAAAAAATTTTAATTTTACACATTTCTTGCCCCCCACCAACCTTTGGTGATGAGCTTGTGTCTCTTACTAGTGATGTAGGGTTTGGAAAGGATGGGAATGCCCTTACTACTCGCCTATACTTTGCCCACGGTGATAAACCCACGCTTCTTACTAGTAGCATGGGGCAAAGTGTAGGGGGTCCTCTTGACAAATAAATGCAAAAGTCATACAAAAATAATTCAAACTTTGAAAATTTGAGTCAAAAACAAATGAATCGGATGTTCAAAGTCCCAAGAGAGTTAAAATCCTAAAAACCCATATTTTTTCTACCATGTGGCCATCTACGGGTCTAAGTCTGGATAAACCACAAAGCAAGTTGCATCTAAAACTATGAAGTCACTCAAGTAGAGTAGACTTGTGGTGTCCTAATTTGGTTCCACCAAAGCTTTGTGCATCTTTCATCACTATCATTTCACTACACCTCATAACTTGCACCCTTCCCAACTCTTGGTGATAAGCCCTTGCATCTTACTAGTTATGTGGAGTTGGGGGTAAGCGGGTTTATCTGTTCATCATACCCGATTTGTTTTCATCACCTTGCAAAAAAACATGACGTATCCAAAATTGCTTACAGAAACTAAGATTCAAAATCACATTATATCTACATCATCATATATCAGCATCATGAAACACAAAAGGAAAGTAAAACACTTGCATCATTTGTTCACCATTGCATATATTCTAAAAGAAACATATAAACGTACATCATAGCATACATGAGGAAACTGGAAATAGAAAGAAAGCCATGAATGCCAAGATTTTGATCCAGAATGAATGCATATATATAAATAATCAATGTTTATATACAATGCCATCATGCACTAAGCATGGTCAAAACGCTCAAAGAGCCCGGGATATACAAAAGAATATATAGTACAAAATCTACGAGAGCCAAGTGGCTTCTCAATCCCTACGAGACCCCTCTGATGGCGCACGCCCATGCCTAGGACTCCGGTTACACCGGTGCTCTGAATGCACAGAGGGCTCAGGATCCCGAGGGGCAGCCGCAGTCTCACCACGAGAATGGCTTCTCATCAAGTGCTCAGCCATCCTATACCCCGCTAGCTCGGTGTGAAGGGTTGATACCATCCTGGCCACATGCCAGACAGGAGCAAAGACATCGGTATGTCTGCCGGCTCCTGAAGGCTCCCCAGCATCCACGGACAGCTCTGCGGGTCCTCTCCATGGGGATCATCAGGGTATCAGTACATACCCTATGGATCAAGTCCCGCCACTCATCGGCGGTCTCTGTAAAACCAAGGAGAAAACAAATTAAAAACCAAACAAGAAATTAAAAGATACAAGATAGCAACTAAAATGATCTTAAGTTAAACAAACACTAGAGAGGGGAGAAGGTAACTTACTCGGATCACCAGGCCTCCATGATGGGTCTATGGGATCAGCGCCTACCACGGATGCCGCCGACTGAGGGGCTACTCCTGTGGCTGGAGCAATGTAACGCCCACAACAGACTCATCCTCCCCATGGCCCCCAGGAGTGTGCCTCCGAAACCGAGTCACCCTCTCTGCACTCTGCTCGGCCCTCTCCACCTGCATGATATCCTGGGTATCATGCCACTCAGGATCACTATCCTCGGTCTCCTCCTCTGTCTCCCCCGTAAACTCCTCAGACTGAGTCTACCTCAATGGGGTTATCGCTGCTATGGGCAGGACCCGCGGCAATCTAAAGTAAAGGCACCTGACGCGCACCGGCTCTCCCTCTGGCACGAACTATCCTCCTGGCTGCAATAGGAATGCCAGGAGTAAC
Organism: Taxus wallichiana var. yunnanensis; assembly: GCA_018340775.1. Taxonomy (NCBI): domain Eukaryota; kingdom Viridiplantae; phylum Streptophyta; class Pinopsida; order Cupressales; family Taxaceae; genus Taxus; species Taxus wallichiana. Next base: position 708,895,995 of record CM031237.1, on the reverse strand, counting down.
CACTATCCAACCCCGGCCTCTAGGCCCCCCTCTGGCCTCTCGGACTGATCTATATACTGGCGCCACTGGGGGAAGCATACCCATGTATGGTAGGCCAAACTACTGAGGAACTCGGCCAAAGGGGTGCATCTCCACTCGCCCCACTCTGTCAATAAGCTACCCTGTCGTGGAGCAGGAGATCAAGGTAAGAGCCTCCTCGCCCCATATGCCTGCCATAGTCTAGTATGGTGTGGCCTCCATGTCGGCAGTAGTCAGGGAGGCACTGGCTGATGAGGTGCTCTAAGCACCGACATGTCTGTCCATCTAGCTGCCCTCACAGCTCAGGATCTACCACCTCCACACCCCTGCCATAAGGGATGAAATGCTCATAGACCCAACTCATGACTAGAGTCGGGTGGCTCAATGACTGCCCCTGTAAACGGACCACCCTGTATAAGTCGTGGTAGGTGGTCCCAAGAATGTCTGCTCCCCAGGCATATATCCGACCATGCCCCTCTATCTGTGTAATAATGGGGGACCAACAGTATAATAATGTATCTCCTCCCTTGTCCCCGATCAGTCTCGAGGCAAGGATCCCCATGATGGCCTGGCGAAGTAGGGGGATGGGCAAAGAAGGAATAGATCAAACTCTCACCCCCTTCGACCTCGTGGAGATGACTGCATCTCCCATATATGTGGCCCATTGTGCGTGCACTGTGCATGTGAGCTGTTGTCTCTAGGGTGAGTCATCTCCGATGATTGGGATCCCCGAGAATGCGATAGACGTCCTCCAAAGTGTAATAGTCCACTCACCGCGGACCCTTGGCAATTGGAAGGTGTTCCAATCTGCATCCCAGTATGAGAACAAGTCACAAAGGATGTGACTAGATGGTGTAACGTGGGGCACGCGTGAAATGCGTAGTATCCCAGCCCGCTGAAGAGTGTCCTCCTCATCCTGTGAGAGGGCATCTAGTACCCCTGGGAGCCAATCACACTCCCTCTCTCGACTCCACCGGATATACTCCTCTCTCGCCTGCATACACCCAAAAACACACAAAACAAAGCAAGTTAGCATCCAAGTAATACTAGAAAAATCATGAAAGCACGTAGAAATGCTAAAAATACAAACACAATCTCAAAAAGAGGTTCCTTTTGCATTCTATGCAAAACCACCACCCTGAGCAGGGGGCGGTTTTGTAACCGCCGCCTTAAGGGCGGCGGTCATGTAACCGCCACCCTGAACAGGGCGGCGGTCATGTAACCGCCGCCCTAGGTAGGGCGGCGGTCGTGGTCCGAAAACCCACGCGGGTTTTTAAATTTAAAAAGCCTAAAAATGTAAAAATGACCATTTTACCTAAAAACAAAGCCTACCCAGTAGGCGCCCCCCCTAGGTGGACCTTTCAACACTGACATTTTCAAAAATTACCCCCCCATGACAAAGTATTTAGCATTTCAAATTTAAGGTGGTAAAAAGGAGAAACTGAAGAAAACTAACCTGTGATCTCACGGGTCGATGTGCCGCATGTGGAGGCATGATCGCTATCTCGTCGCGGACGTTTTGACTCTACTCACACAAGAAACCGTCACCGTGGGTCCCAGAGCTCAAAATCAATCAAATCGACTCGCACAAATGAATAGGAAAATGGGCCCACTTTCATATATATAGCACTCTGATTCATTTTAAAATGACTTTTTCATAGGTTTGGAGCGCTGATGGAGGTAAGTTCCTATCCCCGCACAAATGGTACGTTCTCATTCCCTGTTATTTTAGCGTTTATTTTTCAAACTATTGTGTCTATCTACACTTGAGTTCTCTTTTCGTTTTGCAGGTAGCGGGAATTTTGGATGGCATCCTTTCAACATACGGATGTATCAGGTATAATTTCTAACTTCCCATTTCGGGACCACCATACTCGGACCCACCATTTTATGCCTCTTCATGGCTAAAATGCTTCTCCGAGGGGGCAATATGTACGTACCCAAAATTGTAAGGTACTGTACTGTCAGAACAACATGACACGTGCCCCAATGATGATACAGGTCTCCTCGCAAGGTGTTCGGGATCCGGAAAAGCTCTCCAAGTGTGCGTTAACATCCCGCATGCCCCGCTTAGCCCCTGCGTGCTTTTTTTTTTCCTTTTCCCCTCTTTTCTTAGCCTTTTTCTCTTCAGTGATGAAACCGCCACCCTGCTCAGGGCGGCGGTCCTTTACGCATTTTCCAGAAAGCTATTTTAACATGACTCACGTAAATTCAACGTTTTACCAGCTTTCTTTCACCACCATAAGCTTGCATTTATGATTCTGGTTCCCTGGAATAGTGTTTTGCCATTGTTTATAGTTTAAGAGTTCTATTTGGCTTTTACCTTGGGTAAATGCAAATGCTATAAATGGTTGGCTTGTGCTCAAGCAAATGGCCCCTCATTCACTTCTCATCTTCTCATTTTTAGTAATTCAGTCTTTTATTTTGCTTAGGATTCATAGTTTAGTTCGTTACATGCTTAGTTAGCATTGTTTTACTGTTGGTAAGCCACATATCCATCTTGTGCAAGCAGTGTTGTTATTTCATCCAATCCATTAGAGTAGAATAGCTTAGGAAGCCATTAAAGTTGTAGGTTTTTCTCCTCAAATAGGATAGTTTCAGGTTCTGGATGCTTTATGTTGCATGACTCGCAATAGATCCCGCTAGGAATTGCATAAGCCAAGCTCTGTACTCTTGCGCTATCCCTCTCCTACTCGCATTGTATTCGATCATGTCTTGAGCTACCTTTATCCCAATATCTACTTACGTTGATGCTAGCATTACACACTTTTTCTCGGATCCACGTGAACACAAAGGAATGAGGAGATCACACTGAGGGGACAAGATCACACACACCATCGGATTCGCCACTGTTCTGCAGAATCCAGGTTCTAGCTTTCAAAGTTCTAGTTAGAATCATATCAAATAGAGTAGTTAATTGATTTATTTCAATAACTTCTATTCTCGATATTGCCAGGGAAGTTGTGGGGATTGATAGTTTCTGAGAAACTATGATTCACTCCTCACTTCTGAGGTAGGATCGAGAATCTTGCAAATAGATTAGATGAGCTATTTTATTGTTTAGAATAGATCTACAAATTGCATAGAAAAATAGCTACACTCATTTATTTTGTTTATTTTAAATTATTATTTTAGTTGTCTTTCTAGATATTTTAAATAGTTGTTTTCTTAAATTCGTAAAGTTCATCAGGAAAACACAAAACATAGAGAAAACATATATGCTATAGATACACTTCACATAGTTAAATTTCATTTTGTTACATTTAATTTACTTTGTTACTTTTGTATGACAATCATAGGACCTAGAGAGCCCAGGGAATACATATTCGAGCCAATCGTGCCCCAGCCCAATCTCATCACGGCAATAACCGATATAGATCAAAATCTTAGGATTCAAGTCTTCCGAACAACGGTAAGCTTGCAATAAATCAATTCTCAGTTGAGCGGACTAAACATAGAAGACGACCAAGCACACACGTTTTGGTCGAATCAACCAAACTACAGATTACCCTAGGCAAACATTCATATGACTGTAGAAGGGTTCGAAAGAGAACAAACCTTTGGTTGTGATCCTTTGGTCCCATAGCCAGATGCAGGAGACACTCTTCTAGATATAGATACCAGCCTAAGAATCCAGGTTGCACGAACGCCTGTAGGGTATTATGAGAAAATCACACAGTTATTGATCCTAAATATAGAAGGCCGAGAAGCATACGATTCTTTGGATATTAGGGATTAGGACTTAATTTCACGCATGACCATAACAGTCCACAACGACTAAGAGTCTACGGTTGTGACCCACAAATCCCTGGCACCCAACGAATCCGCAGGAGAATTAGACATAAAAATGGCCTACACACACTAGTATTCAGTCTACTCCACTTCCACCTATCATCATCGAACAATTATCCTTGCTAGACACAACAGCTAACAAAGCTAGAGAGTTTTGGACTAGGCCAGAGAACCGTCCATAGAATTGACTACATTTACCATCCACCATATGACCCTATCTGGAGAAATACACAAAACTATCTTAGGTCATTTTCCACGTATTCCACAACCCATAGATCGAATCACGCTAGAGCTCGATATTGATTGGAGCCTTCGAGCAGTCATCCTTGCTGACCGATCTATCACACCAGCCCAAGTTAGGAGGGCTTTCTTTGCTTTAGATTCGTAAGTTCCGTTAGTGCGCATTGAAGACATTAGATTGCCTAACTAGTTTGTCTGTATCTCACACATATTCCATCCCCACCGGCTGTCTCGACACGACCTCGGGAGGTCGGGTGCGAGGAAGAGTCACTTGTAGATTCCCATGCTCGCTTGTCACTTTTCCATCGTACACATACCCCTATCCCAGAATGATCCCCTTAAGGCACCCATTCCCAAAAATAGATGCATTAATGACCTCTAACCTAGAAGATAAATTGTTAGTAACATGTATGAAAATAGAAAGCGTGAAAAATTAGGTGTATACATTCCTCACCCTATTCATCTACATTTAAGTCCCTCAACACATCATCACTATTACTATTATTGTACCTACCATATTGTTCTCACCTCACATCAAGGGAACTTGAATACATCTCCCCTTTGATCACAAAACCTTTTATTCTCCCCAAATTTACATTCTCATCCTCATCAACTAGGCATTTGTCTCTCAACTCATCTTAATCTCTATCTCATATATTTAAGAGACCTATCATTTCTTCCATCCTTGCCATCTCTCTCAAGGGAGCATCATCATATCCACCTTTAACCACTTTATCCACATTATTTTATTTTAGAGGATATAATAACATTCACCATCAATAAATTTGTATCCTCACAAGTAAAATTTTTGTTCTACTTTTTACTTAGAGAATACAATTTTCTTCATTCAATCACTTCTCAAACACAACTTATTTCAAATTTTACCTTCAGAAGAATCCTTACAGTCACATTTTGCATACATAAGATTAGGGAAATCATGTCCCTTATTTCACTCATCATGCCTTTTCTGAGGTTCATTTTCTATCATTTATTAACCGCCATTTTTCGTCTTGCGTTGCATGCAGGCAACCCGTGAATCCAAAACTTGTCACTTGAGTGGGGATATTACATCAAACCCTTATCATCAAATCTTATGACACTTAATAAACACTTACCTTCGATAGTATTATATGCCTTGTAAAATATATTTATCGACCCCTTTATAGAATCTTGATCGAAGTGGCCCATTGCTCTCATTCCCAATTTCCTATCTATCCAATTAACCATTTAATCCCACATGCGCAACAACCATTATCATAGGGTTGCACAACCCCCATATTGTCTACAATTTTTATGATGCATTTTTCTATTGCAACCCACAACCAAAAAAGGGTGAAAATGTAGACACTTGAAAATGCACCTTGCACATAAGGTCCTATAAATCTAAAAATACAAATACAATATAACACCACCTTAATCAATTAATTATCATTCCCATCTATTTCCTTGAAATCCACAAATAATTAGCATATAGTTTACTTTATGTTAAGAAATTAATTAAACTCCATTATTACTTAATAAAATCCGCACATTACCTTCCACATCATTTTCCACATCACTACCCACCACCAAAATAAAATATTCTTATTTATCCTCATGTCCCCCACCATTAAGAAAAAAATTATGATTTTTCCTCATTACCCACACTATCGAATAAAATATTCTGATTTTTCCTCATTACCCCCACATTATCGAATAAAATATTGTAATTTGTCCTCATTACCCCACACTATCAAAATAAAATATTTTGATTTGGCCTTATTACCCCACACTATTAAAATAAAATATTTTGATTTTTCCTCATTACCCCCACTATTAGAATAAAATATTCTAATTTATCGTCTTATCCCCATCATTAAAATAAAATATTCTAATTTATCCTCATGTCCTCCACCATCATAATAAAATATTATGATTTATCCTCCACTACCCCCACCATTAGAATAAAATATTCCGATTTTTCTTCATTCCCCCACTATCAAAATAAAATATTCTGATCAAATCTCCCATTATCTTCCATGATCGAATAAAATAATAGGTCCATTTGTCCAAGAGCCCTCCACTTCCAAAGTGCCTATACTATTCATACACCATTCCAACACTACTCACTAATTATGTCTAAAACATGATTAATTATCCTCTCCCAATTAGTCCTAATCTAGAAACCTAAAGATACACCCTTCCTCCCCTTAAACACACATTAAAAATTGGGAGAATGCCCCCATTATGCTCATAATTTCCTAGATTTATATCATATTTGTATTTTTCTTGGTTTTGTAGGTTATTGGAGAGGAGAAGGAAGATCTCACCCATGGCTAAGTTCCAACTAAAAATTCAAATCAACGAGAACACAAACCCTACACCGCGAATTGGTCCTGGAATAGGTATTCTATTTTGTTTTAGTTATTTCATTGAATATTTTATGTTCATGTTATCAACCTTGAAAAGGGATAGGGATCTTACCTGAGGTAGATCCCTAGTCACAAGAAAATAATTAACATGTTTTTAGTGTTTTTATGCAAATTTCATATTTAGTTATGAGGTTTATCCCACTTATTTCATTGTAAGAATCCATCTTTATCCTTTGCATCTTTAACAAGGAAAAAATAAGCCTATTTATTTATTTAACATTGGTTCAAATATTTAATAATCTAACAAATCTTATAAGTAATCCAAATCAAGCCATATAAGTGTCTCGATGTGTCATTATGAAAGGATAAACAAGCTAAACAATACACCTCAGAAAGTGCTAAGTGAGAATGGTGAATTTTTATTTATCATAATAAGAGTGCATTATCAAATCAAAGGTTTCAAAAGTTTGAATTACCAAATTTGAACATCTACATTCCCCCTTAAATATGAAATTGAAAATTACATGATTAAAAAAAATCGCACATGATTGTGTAAACATAGTTTGAATTTGTTTGAATGTTTGTTTTACAGTTATTTTGTTTTTCTTGGTGTTCTCATGCTCCATGATGAAACCCGCAACACAAAGTGCAGTCAATTTTTGTGATAGATAATTGACTATAACTCAAATAGAACATTTAACAAAAAAATATTTTCATTTGGATGTATGTATATTGAAAAGATATAAAAAAGGAAATAATACACATGTTTTATCATGCTTTTCCTTTGCTATTAGATTTTTATTTGTTGAAATTTATTGAAGGATTAGAGGTTATCAATCCGTAATCAATGTCGAGGAGAAACCAAAGTGTTAGATACATGCAACCTAACATGAAAATGTGCATGAGGATGAAAGAGGTACAAATGCACCCATGTGAAGGAATAAGAACATGTGCCAAAATTATTTAGTAACTTTGATATCTTCCCCTTTAAGTGTAATAGGAGAGGTAAGCCTTCCTACAAAGACCTTAGCTACTTTGGTGCCTTCCATAACCCCATAGATCACACACTACTACTGGAAGAATCTAGACCCGATTATGAAAATAAAGACGTACAATACAAAAGAGAATAGATGCCCCCAAACTCTCCCCATATGCTAAACAACTGAATGGAACTGAGATAAATGCAAAAATATGTTAAAAATGCACTAACAATGCTGACATATGAAGGATACCCATTCCCCAAGATTCATGAAATTGAGTCTTGATGCGAAAAAAAGAATGAAAAATTTCATGCCCCTTGTATTGATTTGAATTGAGAGAGATGAATGTGAAAATTTGTAGAAAACCTATATACATAGGTGAAAATATGAAAATGCTAAAAATCCTACTAAAATCACCCCTGGTTAAAAACATGAGGGGGTTAGGGACATATTGTACGATCGATCAAAGTGTATGTTTTGACCCTCCGTTGTTTTACCAAAAAATTGTGTGACTACATTTATAGGTTCTGTACCATGTTTGTACCTACATCTTCCCCAAAATTCTATATGCATCTGCTAAAAAGTTAGAAAAATCTTGAATAGATGCTCCCTCTTTTGAGGTATGTGTGAAAACCATGTTTGAGCATGTGGTCAAAATAAATATGTTTGTATTGCTAAATGATATGTGTAAATTTCTAAATAGGTGGCCACCTTATAAAACTTGTACCTACAAAAGGAATTTTTTTTGCATGGTGGTAACCATGGCACCTTTGAACAAAAATAAGGCTAACAATAATGGAAAATGAAAGTAACCAACACGAATAACATGTGTAGGAGAAAAAAAAAGAAACAATGCATCCAATTAAAAATAATGACATGCAAGAGCATGTAAAAGGATTTTGGGGCTTGAAAAGTGGGACACCCATGATCTCACACGATAATCAAGGTATGTATGCCTGCAAATAAGATAAAATAATTTCAAACAAGATAGACATGATGCCATAAACATGGGACACCCATAGTGTCACAAGACAATCAAGGCACATACGCCCTAAGAAAGGAAATAAGAAATTAATAACACATACAATCACATGTGCATGAAAAAGGAGTGTTAAAACATGATAATATGATGTAGCAACCAACATAGGTGAAATATGTGAACAAAGATATGCCAACGCTATATACAAGAAATGTGTTAATCCTATTAGTCTGAAAAATAACAAGTACATATATATATATATATATATATATATATATATATATATATAATTGAGAATAATCGAGTAAGTGCAAAGAAACTATAATAGAATAATAACACCTATTTAATGTGGAGGCATTACCACAAAATGAGAATGTAAATAAATATGATTGCTCTATAAAAATGTATCAATTTGTGTCTTTCATTTAACTCAATAGACCTAGTGAATGTATGGATGTACAGAAATAAAGCATGTTATCTATCAAACCATAGTCACAAATAACATACATAATGTAAAGTGGTAATAAATCAAGTAAATTGCTTAGGTCCTGATTTTGTATTTTTGTAAATATTTGAATGTTTTTGTATTATCACAATCCATATCTATGTACAAAATATGTGAGTGAGAAAAGATCTAACAAATGATAACCTCCTAAGGAGGTGGAGAAGCTATCAAGGGAGATGGAGGCTTGGGATGTAATGTTTCCAAAGAATGTGACTCAAGTGTGTATGCCATAGAAACCTTGGGAGGAGAGTAAGGTGGACTATATCCATAAGAATCCATGTGTGACTTAGATGATTGGTGAATAAGAGTATAAGGGAAAAAATTGATAGAGATAAAATGTTGAATGATGTATGATTTAAAAATCAATGTATTAGCAGGAGGAATATGAGGATATAAGAAATATACAAGAATATAAATGCAATTAGGGTAGCTTGTATCAACATTAGAAAAAGGTAAATATAAAAGGACAACCACAATTATAAGAGGTGGTATAGAAGCATTAGGACCAATAAAAGCATACCAAAGTGTTCATAAAGTAGCATATGTAATATTACCATGGGTATCACCATGGATACAAGTTAGGGAAAAACTAACATAGAGAAGTGCATAAACTATAATAGAAGTAGGCTTAGAAGAGACTATGGAATAATTTTGTAGAGCGATAGATAAAGACTTGAACATGTGCCAAGTACTATGTGTTATATCCATGATATATGTAACACTATGGAGGGGAATATGGGTTGTCCCCAAATATGTGAGCATCATGGATTGAACATCAACAAATATAACCATAATAGAATGGAAAATTATGGGTGGATTGTATGAAAATAAAGTGGTATGAGTCATTGAAAAGGATTTTCTTAATCAACGTGAAGTAGTAGCATCAAGTGAAGAAATGAGAAAATCATCTAGATCAACAATTGTACTATCATTAGAGGTGTATCGAGATTTATTTCAAGTGACAGTTTTGAAATCCATAGACATTGTAATATTTTGAATGGGAATATGAGATTCCCCCAACACTATGGGTATGGTATATAGATATATGGGAAGTAGAGTGTTAGAAAAAATTGGAGATACATTATTACTTGATTGATCCATATGTCAAGGAAGAGTAGGTGTCATAATGGACTTAGAAGGGATATCCTAGTCAAAAGGATGTGCATCAAGGAGATCTTGTATAATATCCCAATTGTAAAGATGAGTAGAGCCTTGATGAGAAATTTGTAGATCAGCGGGTGCTAAGGTGATGTGTGTAGCATGCAATTAAGGTTGACCGAGTATAATATTGTAGAAAGGGTCATCGAGGAGTACATAAAAAATAATGTGAAAGGTATTCAAACCAATAGTGATTGTAATAGTGATAGAACCAAAGAATTTGTGAGGGATATTGTCAAATCCATGGATACACAAATTAGAAGGAGATAAATTTGTAATAGAGACACCAAGAGCATGTATGAAAGAGATACCAAAAAATGAGGTTTGATCCTATTGTCCAAAATAGAACCCATGATATTAGAAAAAATTCATTTAAGCTAAGGAATTAAGTGGCTCTTGTTAGAAAAGTTGTAGAGTAAAGGAATGAAAAATGTAGAATTAGAAGGAAATCATAAACTTAGTGTTCCACAGAAATTAGGAACTTAATGTTTCGTGGGTCCTCTTAACCCGCGTAACAAATAGACATCACCATAGGGATATGTGTTACGGAAAAAAATCTTAGGACTTCATGACATTGCGGGAGAAGAAAATTTAAGAATGTGAGTGATAGAAGGGTCTACATGATGAAAACCTGCACATGTTTGTAGGTCTATGTAATAAAGGAAATCCATAAAACATAGAAAGCGTTGTAAAACAAATAAAATATGTGATACAAGAAAAAGTTCTGTGAAAGGTTATGGGTTCCATGAAACAAATAAAATCCATATCAAAGGAACCTATAGAATGAAGGAATGGTCATCTTCAGAACAAGGAAAATACAAATCCCTGAATAAAGAATCCACAATGCAAGGAAAAATTTTGCGGACCACAAAATACTACATTGAATGTAGAAAAATATGCAGGAGGAGGAAGGATTGTGATGCGGGTGGTAAGAGGAATTTTGGAGTTATAATGTTGTTCACAAATCAAGGTGGAAGTAAGTAAAAAAGCTACGGATCATCTAAAGTTTTCCAAGTTAAACGAAATCCACAAAATACCATGGAAATCAAAACAAGGTCGTGAATCACAATAAAATCATCAGATGATGAAGGAGACCAAATCAAGGTAAAAGTTCATCTAAAACCTACATATTGTAAAAATTTTGTTCCTAGCTTAGTTTAAAAGTGTAAATCAGTCCCAACCACCAACATTAAAACTTTGTACAAAAAATTCCGCGTTCTCGGAAGATCGATAGTGTACCTTCAAATAACCTCTATCATCCATAACTTTTTGCAAGCATTGAATTGTGATTGATCCTTGGTGGGTGGCGGGTGGTTGGCTCTCTTCATTATTGGCATGATCTGATCTTCTCCCTCTCTTCTCTTCCTTCTCTATAAAAAGAAACTCAATATCATTTGTAAAGGATCCTCTCCGAATGTAAAGTCACCATGTCAAAATGATGGCCAAGATTTCATGAGTTGCAGACCTTTGATTTAGTCACATGTAATGCACTCAGTGCCCTTCCCTAGTGATGTAATGGATTGTGTATCTCTTTTATCAATGAAATCTTGTTATTGTGGCTCATATTTTCCCTTTACTTGTGTTTATTGTGTCTCTTACCTCTCTGTTCATTTCTGGCATATCGTGTGTGGGTTATACTTGCATGTGTTTTCATTTCTTTGTGTCTAAATGTGTGGAATATAATGGTTTGCGCAAGGTTGACCTATAGTCATCTACCCTCTCATTGTTGTTTTTCTTTCCTATTCTTCCTCTCATGGAGAGAGATCCTCTTTCTATTCTAGTGTCATCGCCATTTCCTTAGCTTAGTTTCATTTCATGCATTCCCCCTTCCCCTTTTCCCCCTATAGATCGGTAACTTAGCTTAGGAGTAGTGTTAGTGTTAGGTTAAATAGGTAGAGGAAGCTGACCTACTCTATATTTTTGTCCCAAGGAGCAAGGTCCCACACCTTGGGGACATTCCCATGTTTTTTGAGGTGTTGAATCTGGTAGATTCAACGAGGGTGCAATCTCGGAAACACCATATCCTTTGTCAAGAAGAACATGTTTAACAAGGTCTTGGACACAATACATTAAACATATAGAGAAGTATTAGTGTCAAAAAGAGAAGGTGGAGAATCCATAAAACTACCTAAAAATAAAAGAAGTAAGCTTACAATTATGAGAAGTATCATGCACCAAGAAAATTTAAATAAAATAGGGCTTAAAGATCCACATAACTAATACAAAAGGAACTAAGAAGATCCTATATTAGGTTAAGGATTCAATCAAAATTAGGTTCACCAAAATGTTTAATCCGTGATTAAATTTTATGTCAATTTAAGGGTGTATAATATATTAGAGTTGATTACAATTATTACCAAGATGTTACAATATGAATTCTAACTTAGACTTACAATTCAAATCAAATAAAAATAATTTTCATACACTAATTAACCTAACATGCAAATTAAAGTATAAAAAAATGTATGATGAAACTTATATGATTTCAAGTGACTTCTAGAGAGATTTAGGACTATAGAACAAAGAAATTGGGAGACCTAAACCTAGATAACCTATGAAAGCTGGGCTGGAAATATGAATACCCCATGGGTTAGGACCATACAATAAGGTCAATACCATATTATACAATCGTCTCAGTAAATTATTGGAATTTCTTTTAATATACCACTTTGTAACTTTATGGGTTTATTTACTTTCTAGATTTTTTGACGATATCAAGCCCTAGCTGTCATATATTCAACGAGACTCTATAAAATGGATTGATCTTCATATAAAACCCTAATCATGGATGAGGAGTCCTAAAAAAACATTAGAATGGTTGTGGGTACCCTCATGCACCATTGACGTTGGAACTACTTTGAAGAGGCCTCAAACTACATGTCATTCTCCACCTAGCATGTGATATCTAGATAGATCAATCATATTTAGCATTTTCTTTGACCATGCTTTCTTTGAATTGGATCTTGCTAAAATAATTAGAGAGAGGATGTTTGAATGCTTGTAGATGAGATATATGTTATTTTAGAATGTTATTTATTCCATTTATTTATTTGTGTGGATTATTCCTACACTTTAGGAGTTAGCCTTCTTAGGTATACTAGTCATAGGAGTTACACTTGGAGTTAGTCACATGAGTTACACTTGGCCATCTTTGTTAGCTAAGTGAGAGTTACTCTTAGTCTAATTATGTCAAGTGTGTGAGTTACATTTCTATTTTGGGCTCTTTGTCCACTAATCATGGAGGAGTTACACATCCACTCTCCTATATGTATATCTTCATTTGTGAGCAATTCTAAGCAATATATTTGGATTTTTCTTTCCTTTGAGTAATTTTTTGCACTTTCATGCTTGTTAGTTATTTAAATTTTTGTAACTATGTGTGAATTTATTTTTATAAGTGATCCTAATGGATGCTCTAATAATGTATGGCTACCTTGACCTGGTTTATTTATTTAGACATGATGTGGGTGCTACCCTAATGACTCTAGGGAAATGTATTGTAGCTTCAAATTTAGGGAGCTTTGGATGCCTTTTGAAAGTGTATGAAGTGAGTGATCTAGTGCATTTCCTTAAGAGTTATAGGTTAGAAAATGATGTAATGTCATTGTATATGCAACAGGTATTTCATTCAAATTCATGCATGAACCATATTGGGATCATGGGAAGTCACCAAAAGAATATTGAGATATATTAAAGGATAATTTAATTTTGGTTTACATTATAATTCTTTTGAAAATGCATATTTATATGGATATTGTGATTCTAACCATGCTGGTGATGCTTTACTAATATCTTCTCCTCCATTATCTATTCTAAGTCTTTTGATTCTACAACTAGAACTATTCTCAACTAAAGCTTTAAACTCTTTAAATTTTGATAAAAAGTCTGATTTTTTTAATAAAGAAAGACTAAATTGTGTGACAATAATCATCAATAAAAGTGACATCATACAAATAAACATTTAGTGAAGGGACTTCTAATGGTCATCTAACATCACTATGGTCCATGTCCAGAGGTTCTGAGGAGTTAGATTCATGATGACTATGGAAGGTATTTGCTGATTTCTTACCACATAAGAATCGTTCACAAGTTTCATAAGCATGAGAGATAGGTGGCATACCAATAACTAGGTTAAGCCAAGACATGTCATACATGCTCCTAAAATTAACATGACCTAATATTTCATGCCACAACTAAACATCATTCCTATTTTGAGTAGACAAACATGAAGCTAGATACAAAACATTTTAAAACATATAAACCATTGTTTTGTATTCCTTCAACAATAGTAACATCTAGCTCATTCTTAACGAACCATTTATCCTTTAATAAATTTACACTATAATTTTCTTGAGTTAGCTGTGAAAAATAGAAAATTCATTTTTAATTTAATAACACACAAAACATCATTTATAAAGCCATTGAAAATGTTTGATTTCATTGACCTTGAAAATTGATAATGGAATGATCACCTAGATATATTTGATAATTACATTCTATGTTATCATTTATACTATAAAAATATATATGTCATGTGCCTAGATGCAATATTATCTAATATCCATTTTTTTCTTTGGAAAGACTAATGCAACATACAAAACAACTCCATTACATTTTTATTGTTTTTTTATTCTTGTTTTAATTCCGATTTGGTTTGTTCCATTTTTAAATTTTTTTAAATTTAGATTGTTTTTTGTTTATGTTGAAAAAGTTTTCATTGATGTCAAACAAGACAAGCTTGAGCATGGGCTTGAGCTTGAGCAGGTATGAGTTTTCTCTATCTTTCCTATGTATAATTGCATTATCTTTGCCTCACTAGGTCAAGATGTGTGACCTAAGGTCAAGATGTATGGTATTACTATCATGTGTTCATGGTGAATGGAATTTTCTTATTGTCATGGTGAATGGTTTCATTCAAATAAAGTCAAAGTGTGTCGATATCAGTCCATAAATGCATGTCTCACTCTAAAACGCATGTCTAAATCTAAGTAAGTCTGGGTGTGTCGAATCATGACAAGTCATGATCTCATGGTGCAAAGGTGTTTTAGGTGCATGGTAAAGTGATTCAAGTGTGTAATGAGTATCTCTAAGGTGATATGTAGGTAAAACATGGTCAATCATATGTGTATGAGGTGTTAACAAGCCCCAATCCAAGTAGAAAGGTATGAAAACATGAAAAATGAACTATACAATTACCCAAGTTGGCATAGTACACCTTTCAAAACCAGAGAACTAATGTTTCAAAAATGAGATGAGGCAGAGATTTCCATAGAAAATCATGAAAAAATATTCATTAGAATACATGGAGGGGTGATTTGAGAAGGTGTGGTCCAAATTTCATGACCTAAGGATTTGTTCTGCAAAATTTATGCATGTTTTACCAATTTCTTAGTACATTGCAATTTTTGGTGTGCGGATAGAACATGTTCTCCGAAACTAAAGTTCCCCACATGGGTCTTGGAGCTGCATGATGAAGGAGACAATGTATTGCAGATTGGGAGAGTGATTTTGACACAAGAGAGGGGCGAGAATGAGTTCTCTAGGAATATTGGTTCCATGCAAAATGGTTTGGACCAAAATGTGAAGGAGACATTGTATTGCAGACCGAGAGAGTGAATTGGGCACGAGAGGGTGCAGAAGGAACAAATTCTCTGGGAACATTCATTCCCAGGTAGAGTGATTCAAACCCATATGTGAAGGGTTTCATGTTTTACAGATCGAGAGACGGTTGTGGGCATAAAGATCCCAATAGGAATAATTCCTTATGGGAAAAAGTTCTCTCAAGACCCTACAGGCCACAACACAAAGAAGAAGGATGTGAAGTGTGGGTGGAGGAAGAGTCGGGAGAATAATATGTGGGGGAACAAGTTCCATGGGAACTTAGGTTCCTTGTAAGGAAATTAGATCCGTAACACAAACAAGGAAGCACAATGCGGAAACATAAGGCATCGAAAAATAAGGTAAACGTAGAACAAGTTCCACGAGAAGAGGTGTCCCCTGCAAGAGACAGCGTGAGACACAAATAAAGGGAAATGGAGTAGAGTGTGGATAGAAAGGGGTGTGAAAGAACTAAAATGAGAACACCCGAGTTCCCATGTACCACCTATTCCCCAAGTATCCAAAGTAACCAATTATTAAGGGGATGAAGAGATAAAGGATTTTAAAGGTTGTGTATTGCAAACTATGCATGTTGATTTGGAACCCATTGCACCATATATCCTCTAGACTCACATTGCAATAAATTTCACTCTATTTGTCTAATTTTTAAGATCTTGGACTTTTTGAAAAGGTCGTTACATTTTATTTTCCATGAAAAATGAAAATCTTGAACACGAAGAGACATTATAGAAGATAAACCACTTTCTTGATTGCACGTGGGAGGTGAATGTGAAGGTCAAATGTGAAGATATAATAGATATAAAATAAGGCTTTTGAACCGAATATGTGGCTAGAAGAGTACAAAGCTAAGGACATGTTGTGAGCAAGGGTATGAATGTATTGAAACTAATTGGGTGATTAGTAGAGATAAGAGGAGAAGAAGAGTAAGATGAAACAAAGATCACATCAGGTTGATGTATGCAACCAAGTGAAGAAGGTGATCAAATTCTTGTATGTTCAAAGTTTGAGTTGTAGCTCAATAGTTTAGAGTCACTTCCTAGCAATTAGGTTCTTTCCGAATAGCGATCAAGTGGGTGTTTGGCACAAATTTGAAGTGGGTACTTCTAGTAAGTGGGTGCTTGCTAAATCTGTCAAGTGGGTGCTTGGCCTTGTAATCAAGTGGGTGCTTGATATTGAACTCAAGTGGGTACTTTAAGGTGAGTGGGTGCTCACCACATGGTGAAACCATTGTAACTTTATAGGATAATTTTCCAAGCTAGTTCTATGGTTCCAGTGGATTTTTGTCCCTTATGGGTTTCCCATATTAAATCTTGTCTCCTCATGTGTTTATGTGTGTTTACTGATCTTTTCTCTCATTATTGGATGTTCATGTTTTCATGGTTAACATATTCAAGGTTGGTTAATTAAACTAACATAAACTACAAAAATTTAAACAACACCGATTCAACCCCCTCTCAGTGCCTAGAATTTCTAATGATTGGTATCGAGTAGGTTTTATTTGTATAAGTTTAACAACTTAATAGAATGTCCTCAAGGAATAGTCATGGGTGTTCAAGCTAATACAATGTTGAAGAATAAGTATGAGATTTCTCAAGCCCTAATTAAAGACTTAAAGACTGAAATTCAACTCAATGATGCAAATCATCTTAAAGAACTCAAAGAGGTGGCAACAGTTGTTGATAAATTTTCAAAGGATCTAAGTGTCAAAGAAAAATATTATGTCAAACTTGAGGAAGAATAGAAGACCCTAAAGGATGAGTTAGAACAAACCACAAGTAAATTGATGATATGTCAAATAATTGAGAAAGATTCAAATAATCCTAATGAGTGTCTAAATAAGTAAAGCCATCCTAAGGATAAATCAGGTCCAATTCTCGAAGTGAAGAAAATCGAGTGAAGTGAAGTATGAATCTTTTCATGAGCCCTATCAAATAGCTATCGAGAAAAAAGGTCAAGAATGTGAAATACTAAATACACATTTGAAGAAAATAAGAGAGGATCTAAAGTAAGTAAGGAAAAAGGAGTTGAAGAGTGGGATAATTCATACATCATATCAAGGACACGAGAAGACCATTAAACAACCAAATGCAAAAAAATATTCGTGGTAAGTTTTATGGGACTTGTTTTTCTTGTAATGCCTTTAGACATAAAGCTAGGGATTGTATGAGGAAAGTGGACAAAGAACATCCATGGAGAGACTGCAGGAATGAATATGAAAAGAATAGAATGTGTTTTAATTGCCATGAGAAGGGTCACATAGCCAAATTCTATCTTAAATAACCCATGAGGCAAAAATGGACAAAGGGGATACCTAGAGACAAGAATCAACTTGTGTGCTAAAAGTGCAACAAAGTTGGACACTTTGTAAGACATTGTCATAAGAGGAAGCTTATATATAGGAGAAAGGATGAACCCAAGCACACTCCTATAAAATAGGTCAAGAAATAATCATAACTAGCTAATTAAGAGATAAGGTCAAGCAATGCATCAAGAGGAAATGGTAAGTCCAAAAATAATGAGGTCAATTCTAGTGCAAGTAATGAAAAATTACTACCTCAAATTGTATTGAGTAGATATTTAAAATGCGGTATGAAATTTTATCGAAATGAATCGAGAAAATGAGAGTTTAAGTGATGATATTATCACACCAAGTAGTACACCCAAGAATAATATCAAGAGCCTAAAGTAAGGAATGGAACTTAATCATATTTCTTTGTTGACTATATTCTATTTTAAGTAACCTCACATGGTGAAGTGCCTTTTCTAGGCTTCCAAAAGGCATATTTTAATTGAAAGAAGTAAGGTTTTCTCCTAAAAGGTCTATCAATATTCAAATCAATCTCTTCATGATGAAGCTAAAGTCAGGTGTGTCTCTACTCTTGTCATGTGGAATTCTCTTTTGAAAAACAAACTTGGTATGTTAAGATCTACCTAGTGTTTCCTAAGTCTAAACAAAATTTCTTAAGTGTGCATGATGATCCTATAAGGCTTATGTTGCTCATTTAAATGATTTCAAGTCCGATTCAAGAATACATTATTCCCTTTTAAGTTGTTTTCCATGTAAAAAGGTCTTCAAGAAAGCACAAAACCAGTTATTTCCTTCTTCTAGTTTGTTGGAATGTGACTAACTTCTTGTAAGTAGATATGAGTTTATCCCTAAACTATGTTTTGTGAGTAATGTCAATCGTAGTATGTCTTCCTTTTTCTAGATGAAGTTATCATTGCTTTAAATAATGCATAATTATAGGTATTATGTCCCCTCATAGTGCTCTCCAAATCTGAATCATGAGAGGAACATTGTTGATATGTTGTCAAAGCTCATTCAAAATTTGTCAAAATTCAAATATTCTCAATAAGAAGAAAAATGTGAAATATGTTACGTATATCTTGTCCACAATTGAAGTCTGGAAGTATTAAGTTTGTAAGCATGTTAGAGTTGAGTCTCACCAAGTAAATTAAAACTCCAATAATGTTGTCTCAATGGTCCATTGTACTCATTGTGCCTTTGGATGCAGAGTTATGAGAAGAAGAAGGAACATCATACAATATGTTATGTTATGCAGTGAATTTGTTTGAATGAAAAGTGCAATCATGCCTTAATAAGTGTGTATACCCACCAATGAATAAGTTTCAATACAAGTCTTCAAAGAATTGACCTGTTAAGTGTGTTCATGTCCATCATTTTGTTATGTCATTTCTCAAGTGTGCATAATAGTTCACATCTCTTTCAAAACCTTCAAGGATCCATTTAAAGATGTTAAGATTTCCTTATATCTAGTCAATCATTGAAGAAAGCTAAGGTCCTGTAGTCACGTGTTACTCAATCCAGGAAGCAAGAAAAATCAGAGAACAAGTATTTATCACCAATGTATATGTTTTGGACCATAAGTGTCACTTCTTGCACACATGATAAGCCCTTGATGTCATGAATTGTTTAGCGAGTAAATGTTGGCTTTAGGGAAGATTAAGTTAATATCATCAAGATTGTAATATAGTTGGTATTGAATTTAGAGTGATTTGCTTCATGTAAGACTTGAAAATGGAAATAATGAAGACAAGGAGGGACTTTCACATGTTGAAATGCATGTGAGAGAGCTCAAAACAATATGGACTATGATATGGAAACCTACAAGTATGCGAGAAGATGTACATGGTTGAAAATTGTGTAAAATAATATAACAGATGATAAAAACCTTTGAAGGATAGTTCTAAGGTGAGAGAAAACTATGCACTTGTATCAAAAAGGTTTGTAAAAGACATCGACTAAAAGGGAAGAGAGCTAAGGATATGTGATTGATCTAATAACATCTTGTGAGATGCTAAAAGCATGAAATCAATGTGGTGTCAAAAGTGTAAAGAAATTGTCTTGTTACATCAAGTGGAATTGACATTGAAAGTATAAAACTATAGAAGGATACAATGAATGCTGAAGATTGAATTCAAGGAGGAAGAGTGTCCAATTTTGAATGACACAAGTATGTCTTATCTAGGTATAGTTTAGGTGGCCTAATACTTGAGTTTTTATCTTGAATATAGTACATTCTGAAGGAAAGCAAAAGAAATCATCTAGTCATATGAAATGTGCATGAGAAATAAGTGTTATTAATTTAAGAGGTGGACATCAAAAAGAGTGTAGGATCAAATCATGAAAAATAAAATCTTGAAGGAGATTAACAACACAAATAAATACTAAAATTAACTCTTTTCATTGATAAAAAATATGGGTAGAGAGATATAATGTTTATAATCTTGAAATGTAGACCCAAAGGTGGTTATGGAGCTTGTAAGGATAAATAAAGCTTCATTATATAGCACCGTCTTGTAGAAGTATCTATATATCTAAAACAAATACATCTTGAGATGATTTCATGGTGGAGAAAGAATATGTGATTGATTCTTTATCAAGTGTGCTAAGTAATCAATAAGAAGGACATGATGAATGAGGTGTGCAAATAGCTTAACCAAGGAGGCTATGATAACATTGAAGAAAATAAGTATTTTATACAAAGGAGGTTAAAAAAATTGAGAAGATAACTCGGGATAGTTTAAAGATTGCAAATCTATCAACATGTATCAAGTAAAAGGTATTTAGTCTATTTCATGTATAATTAGGTAAATAGATATAGTACAAGCTCGGGCGATAAGAGAGATTTTCATGTATTGTTTGAGTTTCCTTGAATGGGAAAAGTTGGTCCAAAGTGCACTCAATTTATAACGTAGGGATCTAAGCTCTAAAAGTCAAACAACCTAAAAAATAATAATTGAAAGCTTTCTCACATGGGAGCTAGTTACTAGTTCAAGGACAACAAAAAGTGAAGACAAACTAATGATCTCAAGAGAATATCCTAATCCAAATGGGAGCTAATCAAAGAAAGAACATGCATGGACATAAGGGAAACATGGTATTTGAGGAGATGTCTTTGTCATTCATCGAAAAAGGGGAGAATGACAAGGTGAAGGAGATGTTTGCCATCAATTAAAAAGGGGAGTTTGTTGAAAAGGTTGTCATTGATGTCAAACAAGAAAACTTGAGCATGGGCTTGAGATTAAACATGTATGAGTTTTTTCTATCTATGATGTGTATTCTTGCATATTACAACCTCACTAAGGTCAAGATGTGTGCAATAAGGTCAAGATGTGTGGTCTTATTGTCATGTGTTAATGGTTAATGCAATGGTCTTACTTGTCATGGTGAATGGTGTTATTAAAAGGAAGTAAGAGTGTGTCTATATCAATCCATAAATGCATGTCTCGAGTCACTAAAATGCATATCGAATCCAAGTAAGTCCAAGTGTGTCCATAAGGTGTCCGGTCATGGTGTGCAAAGGTGTTTAAGGTGAATGGTAAAGTGAGTAAAGTGTGTAATGAGTCTCCAAGGTGATATGTAGGTAAAACATGGTCAACCATATGTCAATCATATGTGTATTAGGTGTTAACAACTCCCGGTCCAAGTAGGAAGGTATGGAAACATGAAAATGAACTATGCAATTACCGAGTTGGTATAATACACCTTTAAGGACCAAATAAATAATGTTGCAAAAATGAGATGGGGTAGATATTTCTAGAGAAAATAATGAAAAATTGTTCATTAGGATACATAGGGGGTGAGTTGAGAAGGTGTGGTCCAAATTTCAGGACCTAAGGAGGTGTTTTGCAAAATTTATGCATGTTTTACAAAGTTCTTAGTACATTACATATTTTTGGTGTGAGGGTAGAACGTGTTCTCAGGAACTAAAGTTCCTTGCATGGGTCTTGGAGCCACATGATGAAGGAGACATTGTATTGTGGATTGGGAGAGTGAGTTCAATGCAAAGAGGTTAGGCGAATAATTTCTCTAGGAACATTGGTTCCCTGTAAATTTTGGACCAAAATGTGAAGGAGACAGTGTATTGCAGATCAGGAGAGTGAATTGGGCACAGAGGGTGTGGAAGGAACAAGTTCTCTAGGAAAATTTGTTCCCCGCAGAGTGATTCATACCAAAGTGTGAAGGGTTTCATGTTTTTTGGATCTGAAGATGGGTACAGGTAAAAAGGGCCTAGAAGGAATTGTTACTTGTAGGAAAATTTCTTTGAAAGACCAACAGGCTGCAACACAAACCAGAAGGAGGTGAAGTGGAGGTGAAGGGAAAGTCAGGAGAACATGATGGAGTGGAATGATTTCCGCGGGAACTTAGTTTCCCCACAAGGAAAGTAGATTCGCAATATAAGAAAGGGAGCACGATGCGGAAACATAATGCATCAAAAGAAAAAGGTAAACGCAGAACAAGTTCCATGAGAAGAGGTGTTCTTCGCAAGACACCATGAGTCACAAATAAAGGGAAATGGAGTAGAGTGTAGATAGAAAGGGGTGTGGAAGAATTACAATGAGAAGGTTGGAGTTCCCATGTACCAACTATTCCTTGGATACCCAAAGTATTCAATTATTAAGGGGATGAAGAGATAAAGTATTTTAAAGGTTATAAATGCTATGTATTTTAGATTATGCATGTTGATTTGGAACCTAGTGCACCACGTATCCTCCAAACTCACATTGCAAAAAATTTCACCCTATTTGTCTAATTTTGAAGATCTTGGACTTTTTGAAAAGGTTGTTTCATTTTCTTTGCCATGAAAGATGAAAATCCAGAACCTAAAGAGAGATTATAGAAGATAAATCAATTTCTTGATTGCGTGTGGGAGGTGAATGTGAAGGGTCAAATGTGAAGATATAACATATATAAAAGAAGGCTTTAAAACCTAAATATATGGTTGGAAGAGTGTACAGATGAGTGAATATTGTGAGCAAGGGTATGAATGTATTGAAATTTATTGGGTGAATAGTAGAGATAAAAGGAGGAGAAGAGTAAGCTGAAACAAAGATTACATCAGTCGATGTATACTAACTAAGTGAAGAAGGCGATCAAATTCTTACATGTTTAAAGTCCTGAGTTGTAGCTCATCATTTTAGGAGTGGGATTCCTAGCAGTAGGTGCTTCAGAACAACGATCAAGTGGGTGCTTGGCACAAATTTGAAGTAGGTTCTTCCAAGAAAGTTGGTGCTTGCTAAATCTATCAAGTGGGTGCTTGATGTTGAACTGAAGTGGGTGCTTCAAAGATTGGAGTGGGCGCTAACCACATGGTGAAACTATTGTAACTTTATAGGATAATTATCCAAGATAGTTCTCTAGTTTCGAGTGGAGTTCTTCATCCATTATGGTTTTCCCACATTAAATTCTATCTCCTCATGTGTTTATGTATGTTTACTACTCTTTCTCTCTCATGATTGGATGCTCATGTTTTCATGGTTAACATATTCAAGGTTGGTTAATTGAACTAGCATAAACCGAAAGGAAGGCGATAACTAGATCGTACCAAGCCAAGAACACAGATGCTAATCAAACACCACGATCTATAAGATGAAAGAAATTCACCAGAATAACTTTACATAAAACCTTTGCAAACAAATGAGCAATAATATCATATATTATTATGGAACTCAATGCAATACATTGAGAATGGGCCTTCCTTAAATAGGCAAGGAATAACAATCTAAGAACCAGTCAAGGTCGTAGATCAAGCCATAAATCAAGGAAATAACTAGTTATCAAAGAACTAGTCAAGACCATAGATTTAGGAAAGAACTAGACATCAAGGATCTAGTCAATACCATAGATCAAAGAAAGAACTATACCTAACAACTAGATAATATCTCCTAATATCTAAATAAGATAAAAGAAATATCCACACACATAAGTGGGTGAGGATAAATACAATAAAGGTAAATAAAGTACCTAGGTGAACATGAGCTAAGGTAAATACCTACTCTAACACCCCCCTCAAGTGAAGCTAGGGGCTAAAATAGAAGTGGCATGTCCACAGTATGAGTCCCGCAACTAGGCTTGATGAGGTACTCATGTACAATAAATGGAAAAAGGGACACCACAAGGTACCCAAAACCAGTAACAACAAAGTAAAGAGAGAAAAAACTCACTCCAAGGCATCCCAAGAAGCTCGGCTCAAAAACTTATACAATGCTAAAGAAGTTTGGTGTGCACTGTGGTCTAAATCCATGGCTCGATCATAGAACTCAAAAACAACTAACACTGGGTTTCACTAGAATAGCTCCATACAAGGAGACTGTCAACGGAGTGATGTCGAAAGTGCAAAAAAACACCAAACATAATTCGATCAACTGCTGCAAATAGGTGTGTCATGATCCAAGAACAATAACCAAAGCAACAAGGCAAGGACACAAACTCAGGAGTGTCACGATCCAAGAAAAGCTAAGGTAACAAGGCAAGGACACGAAACCCGAAGAAGCAAGATCAACACCACACCCTCCCATACTACGTTGAATGGGTGGAGTGATGCTACAAATATGTATGAGTTGTCAAAACAACTACTCAAACACTGACAAACTAACACTGGGCTCCACCAGAATAGCTCCCCAAGAGAGACTATCAACATGCCAAAAGCATCGAAAATACAGATACAAAATCTCTCAACAAACAAGAGAGATACACTACACCTGCTAAAGAAAAATGCTCAAAACAAGAAGCATCATAATGCATAAGGTATAGAAAGTGGAGCAAGAGGCCGAATGGTGGAGGAGCCACACTGTAGAGTCCTCTCAACGAATGCATATGTCACCTCCATGAGTGATCAGATATCCACCCCAAATCAACACAGATAGATGAAGAAGATGCCTGCATATGACTTGGTGAAAAATACACAATGGGTGCATGCAAAAGAAGATCAGAATGTGTGTCGGGTTGATCATGTCGACAACCTGAAATTTCAGGTTTCTCAATCACGAGTGAAGATGCGAGAACTCATGTGTTGCTCATGATCCTCAGAAAGAGTCGAGTGAACAAAAAAGGAGCTCTGTCAATGTGTGATCCCAATGAAGTATTTACTCGAAAACCAATGTCAACGAGAATTCCACTTAACATGTGGAATAGAGGAAACAATACCCTATGAATGTTTGACAATGACTCATTAGTGAGACCCATAGAATGGAGCATGTGAGAATTGAATGCGAGTGTTATGCTTCTTAAAAAAGCCATGCATCTGCAGGCGTAGGATACATAACATGTGGTACTATGTAATAGCACGAGATGTGGAAGAGCATGCAAGAATAAGCCTCGGGTTTAGAAGCATCAAAAAAATAGTTTCAAGCTCAAAGACCTGGCGGATCAATGTTAGTGGTTACTGAAGAGCAACAAAGCTGCAAGTGGACTAGGAGCATGGATATGGTTGTCCACAATATGATGGTGATGTTTTAGGCTAGAAATTTTTTTCGCAGGAAGTGTATTATTGTATCCTTATCGTGAATGAGTGATTGTAGAAGAGAATTTCGCTTCTTGAGCGATCTATTTTCTTCCAAAATTTTACAATATCCTCTTGAATTCCACATACTTCAAAGAAAAGTATATCATTCTCGAATCCATGATAGATACAAAATGTATTTCCCAAAAGTTTAGGACGTTGGGATCAGCTGAAATTGTGTCCACAATTGATTACAACACTCCTCCATATTTGGCACTTTATAATTATAGTGCAAGTCTAAAAATAAATAACTCCAATGGAAAGATCACGAAAAAACAAGCACTTTTGTAAAAACGACACTCAAAACCGAGTTACCGATCAAAAGATACAAACTTTTTAATATTTTGCTCTGTTATTTATTTTAGTTGCCACTAAAACAAAATAAATTGTTGTTGCCTTCACCACACAAATAAAATTAAAGGGGGCTGAAGTTAAGCACCTACTAGTAGGAATCACAAGCTTTAAGCCCTCATATGACCATACCATATGACCAAGGGCTAAGGATTTTAATGGGTGTTTGCACAACTTACTATTTTGGGGTGTGCGCAAAAGTCTCATCCAACTGCCGCTTCTAGTAAAAATTACTATTTCTCCTGCCAAAAAAGGAAAGATCCGAAAACCTTCCTACGCGCAAACCTGAAATAGATACGTTACAACCAGAAAAATCCCTAAGATGCAGATCTCAAGAAATCTAAAAAACTTGAATAAATAAAATCACATTCTTTTCCCTTGGCTTGAATCCCGAGGCACGCCTGTGTGCTTCTCTGCAAAAATAAAAAAACCACAAAAATGACTGCCTCCAAAATTGGTCGAATTTATAGTCAATCTTAGGATTTTCACGCCTTTTGGATCTAATGGAAGCCTCTGTTTTACATTAAAATACATGCAGCAACAAAATATGACCAAATCCCAAATATATGAATACACAAATAATTTATTTACAAAATAAAACTTACAGACGGATGTCAACAACAATCTCTGCTCTGATACCATGAAAGGAACGATAACTAGATCATACCAAGCCAAGAACACAGATGCTAATCAAACACCACGATCTATAAGATAAAATCAATTCGCGAGAATAACTTTACATAAAACCTTTGCAAACAAATGAGCAGTAATATCATATATTATTATGGAACTCAATGCAATACATTGAGAATGGGCCTTGCTTAAATAGGCAAGGAATAACAATCTAAGAACCAGTCAAGGTCGTAGATCAAGCCATAAATCAAGGAAATAACTAGTCATCAAAGAACTAGTCAAGACCATAGATTTAGGAGAGAACTAGACATCAAGGATCTATTCAATACCATAGATCAAGGAAATAACTATACCTAACAACTAGATAATATCTCCTAATATCTAAATAAGATAAAAGAAATATCCACACACATAAGTGGGTGAGGATAAATACAATAAAGGTAAATAAAGTACCTAGGTGAACATGAGCTAAGGTAAATACCTACTCTAACATAAACTCGCACAAAATTTTAAATAACACTAATTCACCCCCTCTTAGTGCCTAGAATTTCTAATGAGCTTTACCATACATTCCTCCTTTTTGCAACCAATTTTCCCACAATTGTGACATTTCCCATAAAAAATGACTCTTAAATTCCTTGATTTCTTTTCTTTACTAGGGGTTTTAAAGTTTTATTTTTTATTCTTGTTAAACCTAGAAAATGTATTCTTAGGTTTTTGTGTGAGAATTTCTTGAGTGACATTCTCCTTTGAATCAAATTTTAACATGACCTTCTCTTCTGAATTAGGAGAGCACTCATGTAAATACAAAGGTTAGGGATATCTTGCTCGGTTTGATATTTTGAATTTCGAATGGAAATGAAGTTCCTAAATCTCTCATGGATGTTCATTTAGATAATAAAATACAATTGTTTATCATGAATCAAATTACAGTTACATCCATCTATTTGAGATTTAATATTTTTAATTTGTACTATAAATTAACTACATTTTTGTCTCCCTTCATGGGAGATTTCATTAACTCAAAAATCAATTTTATAATTTTTGTGACGACGTGTACCTTCATGTATTGATTCTAATAGTGTTTAAGCTTCACTCAAACTTTTCTTGTTTCCAATATGAAATAGAAATTCATCATGCACGCTTCATTAAGTAAGATAGACATTGCTTCCTCCACTTTCTTTTGAAATGTAGATACACCGTCGATGTCACCTATCTTCCAATCAGTTCCTTCTCTATACCATTTACAAAAATACACAACAGTTTGCATGCCATGAATTCCACCTTCATTATGATTTTCTAGATGTTGTAGTGTGTCTCGTTCAACATCTACATCTTGTCAATGTTAAAGTGATTAGACCCCAATTTAAGCTTTCAAAAGTACAAATAAGGAGAAAAAAATAAGTTTATTATGACAATTGAACGTGTTAAATTTATATTCTTCACTTTTCAAAAAAATAGATTCAAAAAATTGAAAAGGGTTTTAGTGAGTCCCTGTCATTCTTAAGTGAGAATGTGTTGAATTTTGTCCTCTTCTACACCAAAATTAGCCTGCACATACATATTTATAAAGAACATATTAATTTAACAATAAATTTCTTAATTTTCAAATTTAAATAGTAAATGATATTGATCTATTTTTGAAAAATAAGTCCCTATTTTACGACATTTTCATTAACCTAATTTGTCATAAATTTATTTGTGATAACTTAAAAAAGAAGAATAAAAAAATACAATTACATTTAGATTCCCTTTAAAATTATATTCTTAAATATCTTTAAAAAATTAATTTTAATTATCCTAAAATAATTTTCTATGGGAAAAGTTAATAACAAAAATTGGTGAGGAGACTGAGCTCCTTGTAGGACCGAGCTCACAACCGAGTTCGTTAGGTCGATTTGAAATCAATTTTGTATGTAATTTTCACAGCCATGTTATACATGTCATTTCTAGGTAACATTATACAACTCGTAACTATCATTGTGGTTGAGCCACATTGATACGTAGCTCACCAAGATATGGTACGAGTCGAGACCGAGTTCGAAGGGATCAATGAACTATCCAAACAACGCGTCAAGATAATCCGACAAAGGAGTGGATATGTGACCAAAGTCTGAAACCATCAATCTATGACAGAGGATTTTAAAAGCCATAAAGAAACCTTCATATCCCCAATGTGGAATTAAAGTTGTGTTAGTTTGACAAAGCCAAACAACTTGGCTAAAAAAATGGGATAAGCCATATCCCATGAGGATTGATCCCCAACCAAGGATGCCAAACCATGGGTTATAAACAACTCACCATGTGGAAGGATAAACATAAAGGAAAGGTGCTAAGTAGATAATTGTTTTAGTGGTTGAGTCTATGTTGTAGTGGTCAAGACATCTTGAGCTCATCATATATGGGCGGGTTATCATGGATTGGTGGAGTGACTAAATTAAAATGCAAGCAGATCACAACACATTCAAATGCCAAAAAAATAAGGAGAGGGGAGACGAATTGGCGCATAGGTAATTAAAAGTTAAGGTTAGAGTTTGTTAAAGAACATGTTATATGCTTTAAGATTATGCGATAGGAGACTTGGCAAGGTAGGGAATTAGGTTAATATTTTATTACAAATGTCAAGTCATTTAAATAGACAAGGGGCTAGAAGATAGGGGATTCAGTTTAGGCATAGGTTAAAATATGTCTATACTTTTGTTTAAAGTTAGGATTTAAATAAATATTATGTCACCACAAAGAATAGTCCCCATTCTAAGGGTCCTCATCCCAAGTCAATCAAGATTGTGCACTATTTTTTGGGGATTGTCTCCATCCTAGGAAAATTTCACTTTACCCTTGGGATATTTATTTTTCCTTGCACATTTGAAATGTAGAAAACAAATATTTAATTCTTGAAAAGATATTCAAACAAAAATAAACTTACCTGGGTATGAAGAGGTGGTCCCGGGAGAGTTTTAAATACTCCAACCATAATAACCTTGCTAAATTATTTTTCACATGAGAAGAGTTTTTGAGAGAGGATATCACGTGAAAATGGAGGTGGGGGGAATTTTTATTTCCACCAACCAACCATAACCACCCACCAACTTTTATACCCTTTAGTTAACTTAATTTATCAAATTAAAACATTTGAATCACGCTCTAATACCATATGAGATCCGACCACATATATTAAACAAATAAAATGTAGTGCCCACATTTTACACACCCAAATACAATAGTAAAATAACAGGATAAATTTTTTTGACTTACAATACATGCTACACACAACACAACAAGGGCTCCAAGTACAGAACTCGACTCATATGCAACAATCACATAAGTCATCAACTCACATAGACACATGCATACGACATCGGCACGTCGATGCCACACTTTTCCCAACGAAAAATACTAGCAATAACATGACCACAATAAAAAGGGACTTAAGGATTGACAACCCACCACACAACATTATCATGGTTACATCTAGCGTACGTTAAACATCCAATAACATTATTATGTAAGAAAATTTTTCTTCCTTTTTCCACCTACATGTTCTAAAAATTCGTTTCACCTTTCACTTATTGTTAAACCATTTGATTTTTCTCCTTACCCTTATGACAATCTTCATATCTTACATGAGTATTTTCCATATTTCAAATTTT
The DNA here is from genome assembly GCA_018340775.1 of Taxus wallichiana var. yunnanensis. NCBI lineage: Eukaryota > Viridiplantae > Streptophyta > Pinopsida > Cupressales > Taxaceae > Taxus > Taxus wallichiana. The sequence continues at coordinate 708,865,913 of CM031237.1, read as the reverse complement.
ATACAAAATTCTAACTCTCTCATTCTTATGTTAAGATTATGCTTCCCAAAACGCTTATTCAAAGTTTAGAATTTAACCTTACTACACAAGTGAACCTAACATGATGTCAAGATGAAATCTTGGGATTAAGGAAGACATAGATTTGCAAAAAGATTTTTCCCCAAGAACATCCATCGATCACGAAATAGTTATTTTCGCTACCATCATTATTATAGCTCAATAATTTGTTGAATTCCAAATTTGATTTTTTTATATGTATATCTTTTGTTTTCTCGACGTTTGGTCACACCAAGGTAATTTATATTCTTTGCAACACATGAAAAAGTTTAATTAAGTTATAAGGACTCCAAAATTGACCTTAATCCTAATCTCCAATCTCATGTGCAGCATTATATGATATGCTCTTACATCACACTAAGGTCTCGTTCTTAGCATCATCTCAAAACAAAAGAGTTACGAAAGCACCTTGTCTGACATCTTAAGGAAGTACATGGCTAGGAGCATTATAAACTACACATGAACACAAGTGATATGTGTTCACGAAGATCCCATATCCTAGCATTGCACGATTCCGCATAAGAAATATTGCAAGATTACACTTTCTAAGGTTCTCTAGAATCGACATCTTTCAACTCAATTTTGCATGCAAGGAGTTAAATTATAGTTTCCTACCCACAAGTTAACATACAAAATCCACTAGGGTTTAGTTTAATTCCAATATGCACCTAATGATCTACGCCTCAACTATATATGATTTCAAGGCAAGCGGACATATTTATACTAAACCACCTTCAAGAAGATACCAAGATGTTATTTTGATAGAAACCAAGGTAGCACCATTTAGTTGTTCCTTCGAACAAGGACTCATAAGGTGACTTCCTAAGTGGCCTTCGCCACTCAACCTAGTGTCGGACTTGAAGAGAGGGCATTCTTCTCACGATTACCAAAACTAGAAGGAAACCGCATACTCTGGATAAAGTTGGACCTTGACATTCCTAAAATATGGGTTCACGACCATGTCGCTAAACATAATGACTGTGACGGTAAACTCCAACTAGGGGTTTTATTTACCTAACCTAGAGTGTTCCATCAAGTGCAAAGATTAAGTTCATTCTACGGTCTTAAATTTCTTATATGGTAAAAAGGATCACACATGCGGCAAGTTATGCACGAATATTTTATTAAGGTTGAGTGTTCCCATTAAAAATCTTTATTATGTTTGCAAGGTAAGAAGATAACCTAGTAATTAATTTAATCGTTTAATGAATACTGAGAAAGTACTACAAGATATTAACTTCAATTTCAATTTACTATGTATAAATCAAACCCTTTTTGTCATACACAACTAAGAATCAAATTGAACAGGTTATTAGATGCACATTTCCTAAGTATCCCTAAAATTAGCACATCATGCATATTAACAAATTTCAATTATAACTTTGGTAACAAGAGACTACATTAGACGCTTATTCATTTTACTGATGACCTATAAAAATTACAATAATAATAATAAAACTACACATCACCTTTTTCGTCGCCATTCTTCCATCCTGCAAAACCCACGTGAGCATGATATCAATGATAAATCATTGGCATGACATCCACCCTAAACAATCATAAGTATCATTTTTCAGTTTCCCATTTACATCTGACAATAATTACAATTTGCAATCGAAATAAAAAGGTCTAGAAACATGTATTCATTGCATTTCATTTTTCTTCATTTTGTAACCCAGGAGAGAGGAAGAGAAGGGAAGAGAGAGAAAACACCATTTTGTCAAAAATTCTATTTCACACAACAGATACACTAAAGGGTTTTAAATAGTTATTTGCATGTGTTAAAAGTTTCCAGGGTGATTTGGCAACCCTACGAGGTCCCGCAGCTTTCTATTCTTACATTTTCTCACTAGCGGCAAAATGTTCAAAATGGGCTTGGAGGCTAAGAAAATGCTTCTAATGGTTATCTTATGATGAGCACACACACCACGATTAACTTTCTACATGTCCCCAGATATACCAAGAATTCATAAAGAATCGATGGAATCGAAAAGAGCGAAACGGTTTGCGTTTGGCATGATTAGTTCTTTGGGGCCACCTGGTAGTAGTTCACCCGGTTGTAAAATGCCAAAAGTTAGCTCGAGCACCCGAAAACGCGTCCATAAGCGGCGTTCGATGGAGAATCATGCAACGAGACATCTCCTACTAGTTCCCTATATAAATACAATTCATCAGAGCAACGGACCGAGAACTAGAAAACCATTTTCAAACGGCGACAAGTTTTCTAGAGTGACAAGATGAAATTGGACCAGTTTGACCTCATCAAAGCTGTATCGGAGGCCTCTACAAAATGGCTTCGCCAAACTATCTTGAAAATTTCTCTTTCCTATACTAAATTTTCCATGCGTTTTTCTATTATAAACGCTAAAGGTTTGCGAAGACGGACGTGATTTCTCTTTCCGGGTTTCAAATGGTGGTCCAAAATGAAAGCCAACTTTCTAGGTTCAACAACTCTCTACTGTTGTAAACCGGCGTAATAGGGCTCCTATAAGAGTGTCAAAAGGATGTCATATGATCATTTCAAGTCAAACCAAAAATCAAGGTGACTCCTCGTATACCAAGGTACACGAATGAAACTTCACATCTCGTTTCCAGAGTTGCGAAGGGTACTTAGTGAGTCTCAAAAAAATGCAAAATTTAACTATTTTAAGCAGGAAGAAGGTCAACTTAATCAATAAGGATTCAAATTCGTTTGGTCGATAAAACAATATTAGAGCAATCAAGAAGGGTAAGAGTTTTCTAAATCATCTAGAAGTGAGGATGATAGTTCATGGTTTAGATTAGGCAAGTTATAATTAGACTTCGTGAGTTACGACATGACAATTATTGTTTTGCAATGAGTTGAAGGAACATTTAACTGTATTAAAAATCCCACAATTTTAAATTTCTATTCAGTTGTAAAAGAGAACTAAAACATGAGAATTATGAGAGGTAAGGGAAGAAACACCATGCCTGGAGAATGAAGTCGGTTGAAGCCGCAGGCTTGGGTTCAGTCTCTTGTTTGGGCACTTCAGCAACTAGTCCACGAGCGTCCTCAACTCCACCATTTAACATACACGTCTACCAGGGAAGTTGCATTGCAAACAAAAACATCTTGTTTTCTATGCCTTGATGGTTTTCCAACAGAGTAAGTAGTTGCTTGTGCATTTCTAAAACCTTTTGAACAGATCCATTATGTGCATATCTTGCAATCTTGGCATTCCATGAGGCAACATTTCTTTGAGGCGTTTTGTCAAACAGTTGACATTTTTGTATACATATCTGCCATAACACCTACAACTACAGCATCTTCCAAATGTCCCTGCCCTGACTGAAGCCCTTGAGATCACGTTTTTATTTCACTCGAACCAAGCAAATACATCCTCACAACCGCCACAGGTTGATGGTCAGGGTAGGTTCCATAAGACCACATCTCTTTGAGGCATTCTATCAAACAGTCCAATGCCTTTTTAACAGACCCATTTTTTGCATATCCTACTATCATTGCAGTCCAGGAGCCGCATATCTTTCAGGTATTTTGTCAAACAATTCACATGTGTTGTGTATGCCTTCACATTTTGCATACAAGCTGATTTGGGTACCTGACAAGACATTTAAGGATATTATCTTCCCATGATGCTTTGATGGATGTCC